>OMLM01003762.1:4764-19429 GCA_900302695.1 Helostoma temminkii | reverse complement strand
ACAAAACCTTAGTACCTGCTTCTTAATTATGAATATATATAATATATAAAAATTATTATATTTACAGTTTAGGTCTTAAAACTGGATTTTGTTTGTGACTGGGCAAATACTGGAAGTGATAGTAGTGTACATAGTGGGATTGGTTGGTAATCCAGCCTTCATTATATAAGTAGCTTTTATAGTTTTATGCTGCTGGAAATGTGATGATATAACAAATTACTGTAGGTCATAATTTCCCCTACTGGTATTTATACTGCAAAGTGATACTGACCTTATGATGGTTACTGGTGGGAAGCAAGTAACTGCAGTTTTAAGGTATCTGTACTGTACTTGAGTATTACCATTTAATGAATTTTACTCCAGTATAGTATAAGGGAACAAAAAAGCTGATTTTTAACCACTTTATGTAGTGACAGGTTAATCTGTAGAGGATACACCAGTGTTTTATTAGTTTAGATGTTTATTTTTTAAAATTAAAATCTGAACTAGTGACTAATGCAAAAAAAACTACCCAACCATAATCAAACAATATTCACTTACTGGCCACTTTATTAGGTACATCTGTGAATTTCACTTTTACAAAGTTATAATTTCTCAATTTTCAAGTTACAACCGTCTGAAAGGTGATAATTCTTCTAAATGTTTATTGTTGATGTGCATTTTATTAAGAGGAGCTCATAATATTATTATAGTTAATTTAATATAGTCAATATAATTATAGTTGTTATATTATATTACAACTTAAAAGCACAAAGTTTTTAAAAGCTGCCTGTAGTGTTTACATCACTGCACCAGTTTAATTAAAAAATCTAAAAGAAGCTACTTTAAACAACAAGTACAAGTATACTCTGATACTAATATTATTTACTTTTACTGAAGTAGACTGATTCAAAATGTGTTGAAAGCAGTGTGCAGAGCTTTGCAGGAACCAGTACACACACAGATATTTCCAGTTTAACCAGCAGACAGTGGAGCAGTGACAATGCCCTCCTGTGGTATCATCTTCTGGGCTTTTATGTCGTTTCTTATCTGCCCTTTACTCTAGTGGTGACTATGAGAAATGTCTCCCGCCTACCAGCGAGCACACACTCACACACACACACACACACACACACACGCAGCACTTCTATGTTTGTCAGACTCAAATCCGAGGGAGAGGAGCTAGCCGCCATTTTCTAAGCGTCTCTCCCTAAAACGAGAGAAAAGGGCTCTCGACAAACTGCCATCTGGATTACCCTTCGCCTGCTGAGAATCGGCTTTTTTGGTGGAGGATTGCCGGGAAAGCGCCTACACTTGAAGTATTTCGGACTACAAAGGACAGTTTCTCGGCCTTGCCTTATATTCGCCGTAGCGGCGAGGCGAGCTAGCAGCCGAGAGCAAGGTGTAGATCGGTGATTCGCCCATTGCTTCAATCCGGAACGGACCCGGGCGGCTCGCTGAACCGGGCCCCGTTCGGCAATCTGGCATCGTTTTGGGGCTAATTAATGGCAGAGTGATCGAATCCAGTCGCGTTTTTCGTGTTAACGCTCTTGGGTTTTTTTCCACCAGAACTGCAGGGGATTGTTGCCGAAATTCCCTCGGATAGTGCAACCTCGTCACGTGGTAGGTTCCTCCTTTTTCTTTGTTAGCGGGCTAGCTAGACGGGTACGGTCTGCTCCCAACTTCTGGGCTTTTGACACATCTGCATCGGCCTTGCGTGGGGTTTTATCAGCCAGCAGCTGCCGTAGCCGTGTAGAACAAAAGGACGGCGGACACGGATGACCACAACAGGCTGCCGCTGTTTGTTTCCCCAGTCTAATTGCAATGCACACCGTGTCTGCGCTGTGCAGGGGCTCCGAGCTGGGTAAAATAAGTTCACATCCACCTAAGGTGTCGCGTTATTGGGGAGAAATGCCATATTCCGCGACCTGGATTCAACTTTGACGCCAGTGCATGCGCCAGTGTGGCTCTAACACACAACGTTACATGTAGCTCTGGGCGTTATTGACATAAACTATCGCCGAGCCGAGCGGAGCTGAGCGCAGGTTGCGTAGAAAATGTTTACTTGCGTAAGACAGGAAAAAAAGCGGCTCCTGCGTTAGGGGGGAAAACTCAAAGCACACACCGACAAAATGCCACAATATAATGTGATTAGGTGGCGTTTACGCTGCAGTCGCTAGCTTTGCGAGCAGGTTGTGTTTCTTGCATCAGCAGCTTCTCCTCGGCTAACGTTAGCCAGAAGCGAAGCGCATTAATTTGCACGCAGTGTATAGAGTGACAGGGCCCGGAGAGATGCTTATCTGTCGGTTCTTGGAGGTCGGTTGATCTGGCGATCGGTTGCTGTTTTTACTGGGTGATACAAACACTGATCTCCTCCACAGGAGCCAGTGGGAATAAAAGGATAAACCTCATCGCGCCTGCACCGACTCGAGCAGCAGGTCCTCTTTTTTTTAAAATTATTTTTATACATTTACAAATGTTTTAGCAAACACCAGAGACATTTAGATGATTACGTTATGCTTGGCTAACGTCGGACGTGGACGCTTTTCTTCGGCGCACCTCTCGTCAGACACTTCGCCGAGGTTGGATATTTAATTTCCTCGCCGTGTGTTCAGAGCGGAATGGGCGGTTTTGGGTAGATGAATCGCATTGCATAATCTGCTTCGGAAACACCAACATGGCGTAGTGCGCGCTGACTAGAAACTGCGGTGAAATACTGAGCCCCTGCTCATCTTGACCCTGCAGACGATACGCGGAGATGCAGCTCGCGTTTATGGTGTTATGTGAAGAGAGGCTTTGCCAAAGAAAAGAGGGGGGGAAAAAAGTTGTTAGATAAACAGGCGTGAATTATATGTCACTGAGTCGGTGCGTAATAACGCACCTGACGTTGCTTTTGCGCCTTTAATTTGGTCAGTGTTTCTCCTGGAACTAGGAAGGTTTAGTAGGTTCATCTGAATTGACACAGGAACCTGGTCAGGATGACATCATGTGCTTTGTACTAATGCTAGGGCCTAAATCCACCTACTTACACTGCCTGTGAGGAACCCTGCTGCACACAGACCTGCCAGGGCACATGTAGGGCAGTGGGGTTTGGGCAATTTGCATTGGTTTTTCTGGTTTCTTGCTTCACCAGAAGAGCTTATTCTGTAATGAGGAGCCTTGTAATAAAAAGGCTTGTTCATGTAGGCATGGTGTAGGTGGACGTTATTCATTCGCCTGGGATTTAGCTCACATGCCTGTTATTATTTCATGTATATCGTTACCATCCCACGTTCCAAGGTCAGCGCATATTGTTAATGTTTTGGTATTTATTCAAATCATAGAGGAGGTTCTCTGTAGGCAAACACATTGTTGTGATTATGGTGAATCAGATTGCATTATCTGGAATTTGGTCAGAAAGATAAGGGTGCATTTGATCATCTGGGATGTTTCTTTTAATTAAAGTGTTTTTCTGTCGCTCTGAAGGATTGTTCATAGCAAAGCAAGCGGGTCAATGAAATGTCAGTCACTGGTTCATTTGATTAGACCTTCAGCTGGACCGGTTGTGGAAATCAGCTTGAGATTTGTGCTTCCCTTTGTATGTTGAACTTGTTGTTAAGCGGTGGTATTTTCATCTGTTGTGTTTGGTGCCAAATGTTAGTACTAAGTACTACTTTTCTTTTGGGTTGCAGTTAGTAATTTTCCACCCACTGCAAAGACTTGCAGAACCTGTAGTGCAGGTATTTTCAGCTGTATGTGTTATATATGTACACCCTGCTTTCATGTTACCTTCCACATAAGAAATATTAGAGAATATGTAAACAGTTTTTTGTTTAATGGGGTCAAAGCAAGTTCATGTCTCCACCTTCCTGTATTTTATTTACTCTTCTTTTTGTTTAGGTTTGCAGTTTAGTTTTTGTTCCTTGTTTTACTGTGTTCTGAATATTTCATTCACAACACACTGATTGTAATTTTAAAAATTACCAATTGTAAATGAACATTTAAAGGTGCTGTGGATAGTGTTTGTTTTTTTGCAGTATGTGGGTGTTGGTAGGACACTCAACACATCAGCTAGCTATAAGTTGATGGAGTGAGGTTTTAATGTTTTTTTTTTTTATCAGACTGCCCTGTAACTTTATTTCTTTTCTCTCCTTCCTGTTTTAGGCTGTCCTCCGGTGGGGCAGTAAGCGGGTGGTGTGGAGCAGGCCGCGGTGCCCGTCTCTCTGCACTGCATGGCTGCGATGGCGCCCGCTCTCACCGACGCCCCAGCCGAAGCTCACCACATCCGCTTCAAATTGGCTGCCCCATCTTCAAGTCTCTCACCGGCCAGTGCAGAGAACAACAGTAACGCCAGCAACATCCTTATCCATAGCAGCGGCCCCGCTAAGTGCAAGGCCGCCTCTGAAGAGTGTCCTCTTGACTTTTGCAGCAGCGACCAGGA
Organism: Helostoma temminkii; assembly: GCA_900302695.1. Lineage (NCBI taxonomy): Eukaryota > Metazoa > Chordata > Actinopteri > Anabantiformes > Helostomatidae > Helostoma > Helostoma temminkii. Next base: position 15,030 of record OMLM01003762.1, on the reverse strand, counting down.
ACAGCAGCAACAACAGCCCCAGTCTGACTCTGTGGCCCAGGCCCAGGCCTTGGGCAAGCTTCAGCCACTGGTGGCTTCTTATCTATGCTCTGATGTGACATCAGTCCCTTCAACTAAGGAGTCGATCAAGCTGCAAGGAGTGCTCATCAAACAGTCTGTGTTGAAAGGCCACAGAATACTGCCCAGCACCCTGCTCAACGGCGGAGGAGACTTCGTGTTGAGGAAGAGGCAGGCGATAGAACTCTCTAGCGGCCAGCTCAAAAGCCTCATGAGTGGCAGCACTAACGGAGGTGGCCAGCCCATGGCACCTGTCAATGGCCTGGCCAAGAAGCTGGCCACTATGTCTGGTTCTGGCTGTGTGGTGGCAGTGAATGGTGACAAACCTTCTGCCACCACAGACTCTCAGTCTCACAACCTGCACTTGGACTCAGAGACCTTGACAGCGACCTTATCAGGGCACATCCCGGTGAAAGGAACTCTTAAACAGAAGCATTCACCTGGGGTTTCTCAAAATTCAGATGTTAAAAACCCAGAACCGCCAGTGCTTCAGTCTTCTGCACTTTCCCCCTTTACCCACGACAACCCTAACCCCACTGAACAAATGAGTTTGGAGGAGGCTGATTCACACACGCCCAGTCAGCCACAGAGTTCGAATAGGGAGAGACAAGGTAGCAGCCAGCCGGGATCCCCATCTTGCATATTTGCACCACCGCCTTCTCTACCCTGTAGTTCTTCCTCCGACTCCCTCGATGCTCATGTTAGGGAGCGCACGCTTCTCAACAGCAGCCGCCAAGCTGAGGTCGAAAGCCGGCTGCGGCGTCTTCGCAAGCGTCTTCAGGTGGTACAGGCCAAGCAGGTGGAGAGGCACATTCAGCAGCAGCTGGGTGGGTTCTTGGACTCGGCTCTCAGCCGGCTGCTGTCTGGTAACCGCAAAGCGGAGACGGCGACCCCCACGGCCTCATGGAGGACTGGACGTCACTCTTCCTCAAACAACAGAGATGGCCTCAGTCGCTTCCTGAAAAGCGGGTCCGTGCCCCTGGAACTGGAGAGGCTGTATCTGAGCGGAACGGCCAACCTTCACTCAGCAGAAAGCGCCTTTGACTCGGACGTAACAGAAAGTAGCTCTGGTGGGGACTCTGACCTGGAAGAGGAGGAGCTTTCCAGAGTGGACATTGAGCAGCGACATGTCAAAATGTAAGTAAAAGCCCCCTTCCCCAGTGGCAGCTTATTCGGGGCTGCACACAGGTACCTGTCTCTGCAGAATTCACCACTAAAGCTTAACCTGACAAATGTTTAGGGAACCCTCCACTGTGGAGTTCATTGAGAGTTGACTATAATAGACTGTTACATCTAACCTTGTTCCAAAGTAACTTACACAACGCTCACATTTCCTCTGTGCTTGGAGCACTTGAACTATCCTGTGAAGGTTCCTGTATTTGTAGGCTCTGCAGCATGCAGCTCAGGCCTAGCAGGTGCTAGTGACGATTACAGCTACCTGCTCTGCCTCAGTAGTGGTTGGGTCAAGCTCTAGGGAGGGGTAGAGATACACGGCACACAAAGAGCATGTGTTCTCCTTTTATGGGAGGAAGATTTTGTGGAAAATGTGCAAGCTCGGTTGGATTGAAAGTAAAATGCGCCGTGGCCGTCGCGCGGTACTTCCTCCTGAGAGTGAAGGCTGAAACTGTATGTTCAGTTTATCTGCAGCGTGAACAAGTCGGCGCTCACAGAGCCTGCGATTGTTTTGATTTTAAACTGAAACCAAGAAGAAACCGAGAGTGGAGGGTGGCAGTGGTTTTGCAGAAGGTGCAGGTTTTGTTTTTACACACCGCCTGTTGTGATGTCAGGTTTGCCTCAGCAGGAGCGAGCAAATGTATTCCATGGGAAGTTCGCATCAGGGTGCACGTTTCTGCATCACTAGTGTTTGGAAGAAGGCAAAAATGTGGCAGGTGTAGCAGCAGCAGCATTAATGGACGTACTGACCTGTGTAGGATAGGGTAGATTATTAACAAAGTGCCTAAGATCACTGATTTTTATTATCCTTTCTGTGTTGACTTTAGACTTTTGACCTAAATATCTTCATAACCAAACAGGAAGCTTATGTGTGTTCTTGCATGGCCCACAGGTGGAAGAAAAAGTGCATGTTTAATATATTAAACTAGATATTAGAGCAGTTTATGGACTTCATCGTGTCATTTTCAGGGAGAATGGACAAACCTGAGCCTAATCTGTGACCTGTAACCTTATCACCTGTAGCAATAGAGGGATATTAAGTGATAATGAATAGTGTATGTAAATAAAGTATTTTCCATTCAGAGCCAGGCTGTGATATAACAAGACATAGAAGTAAAAAGAAACGTGACCTTTAAACTCTGAGATACGGTGAGTGAGTTTGCAACACTGGAATTTCTTTCTTTTTTTTCTTTAGCTGTAACATTACAGGTTGAGGCAGAACAAAACAAATAGGAAGTCAGTGTTTGAGTTAAAGCTCTATTCTAGCACTTTCTCTATAACAAAAGAAGCCTCTTATTGTGGCCTTGTGATGTAACAGTTATCCGGTATTTTAAATGACAGAATCAGCTAATTAAGTTCTCTAGTTTAAGCTACCTATTAAGGATATTATGTAGAATTTGCATCCCCAGTCCTAATATTTTGTTCTATTTTTTGTAGTGAAAGTGAAAAAGGTGTCTTACTGGAGGGGCTTTAGAGGAGGAGAGCCTTGGAAGTTACGGGTGCTTTCCACAATTGGCAAACCTGGGTACTGTGCAGTGTATTTCATCAGACGGTTGCCTACCTCAGAGTCATAAAGCTAAAAATAAGAAGTAGAAGTTTTGAAAGATTTTTGAGAACAAATGCCAAACAAGTACATCTCCCAATAACTACATTCACCAAATATGAACGTTAGGAACGTTAGGTTAAGGCTTTCAAGATGTTGGTGAGTAGAGGATTGATCTGAAGGATTTAACTCTTTCGTGTTTCGTGTTATATTCATGCTCGTATTAAGAGCAGAGGACTCTGGGTGCTAAGTGTAATACAGATGTGATAAATGATCATTTCAGGTTCTGCTTCTGTAGAAATGTTAGCTAAATGATCTTTAGTTATAAACCAAACCTTTATAATGAATGTGGTTGACTAGATGACAGTGATTAGTTTAACATTAATTGCTATCTCTAGATGCTGATCCACGTAACAGCCTGCGGAGGCAAATATTGTGATGCTGCCTCTCCCCCAGGTGTTAAAGTATATTTTTCATTATTAAAAATGCCCCAGAGCTGAGAGCACTTCACAGTTTGTTCCTCCACGTTTTGCCAAGACAGGAAAGTGTTGGCTTTTATTTCTTGCCACACAATGCAGCTAAAATATGCTGTTTGAGCTTAGAGAGCTACGTGAATTTTCTCAGATGCTCTCGAATAAGACACGTTGGAGAGTTTTTGTGTTGCTGTCAAAAGCACCCATTATTTATAGGTTTGTGAATGTTTGCCGAGTGGTACCGCATGAATGAGTGAAAGCTGCCTTAGAAATTTAAAACTGCCTGTCTGCAAGGCCGTCACCGGCAGCTGGATGATGCACATTGTATAATCGTCCAACGCACAACAAGTTGAAAACGAGTTTTCAGCTCCAGACCCCTCCCAAACCTCACCTTATTGTAAACGTGTTGTTCTTGTAGCAGCTATGCTTTGTGTGTGTGTGTGTGCGCGTGTGTGTGTGTGTGTGCGCGTGCGTGCGTGTGCGCGCGCGCGCAACCGTAATGGCACATTCTCACAACTGACATTTGGTCTCAGTCACTAATTAATGGTTTACAGTCACTAGTTAACACTATAGACAATGTGACGTCGTCCTCGGGCAGCAGCACCTCAATTATTTAAGGTCAGCCGAGTTGACAGCAGTGTGGAGAGTAACCTATTTGGGCTGCTTGTTTGGATCCAGCTCACAACTAATCCCGTCTATACTGTAGACGTGGTTTCCCGTATCTTGGAGGATTGGGGGAGAGCCAACATCTGTTGCTGTGCTTATGCTGCAGGCCTTTCTGTGAATGCAGTGTCCACAATGGCCTTTAGCAGCGTGTGGGTGCTACTATCGTCAGAAATACATGTTAAAGCAGGTCTGCTTTTATACCAGCTGCAAAGTGACTTCGACAGAATTAGAAATTACTGGGAATGACATGTTACACGTCACGTTATTTAGGCATAGGCTGTCGTAGGCTCTTGTCTGAATCAGTAGTGCCCATCAGGAAATCTTAAATCTTACATAATGATTCATGGAACAGTGGAAATCTGACCAGCACCAAAATAAATCAAGGTCTGCTGGCTTTTTGTCTGCGGTGTGATAAAGGGTGACACAGCCAGATGATCCAGAGTATGCCGCTTGTATGATCTTCATGCAGCGAGGCAGTTACAGTGCCTGTCTGCCTGCTGCTTGTGAATTAGAGTAACTAGGATGGCCGAGACTACAGCGTGCCTTTCATGCCTATGGCTCAGCATTACTCTGCAGTTTGAGTAGCCTGTCTGTTTTATCCCTCTTTCCACTGCTGTGTGTGTGTGTGTGTTTTTCTGCTCGCATGTGAGGCTCTGTATATGTTTCTGTCCTGTTTGACACATCTGGATGTGTTTAGCTTGACCCAAGTTCCTCAACACAAACCCACTGGAGTTACATAACCCCCCTCTTTTATGTAATGACTGCCGCAGCTCTCTGGCTGATTTTTGCCCGCTCTAGTTTTTCCTGCCCCACACCCTGTCGGCCTTCCTCGTTCACAATCCCAGCTTCTTCCTGTACAAGATGAGTTTAACCAGCTGTCCTGTGAAGCTCCAGTTGCCCCGTTCTGGCACAGCAGAATAAACCCGACTTTACTGGGCTCTGACTCTGGAGTGGTATCTTCCAGCCTCTTTAATGTGCATTGACTCCAGAGAACAAAGCTTTTAAAATGACAGCTGCTGCTTTGATTCTCCTTGTCCTCATTACTGAGCATGAATGATGAGCGAATGGTTTTATTTTCCTTTTATACTGGAAAGCTAAATGTCTGCCTTTGTTTTTCTTTACCTACTCTCTCATCTATCATTCTTCCCGGAATTGAGTTTCCTCTCATAATCTGTGGAGGTGCCCAGCACTTCCTTTGGGTAAACTTGAGCAAAATTAAAACACCAGTCATGTCCAAATAAGATGTTTGACAGCGAAATAGCTCTGCAGTTAGAAAATACAGCCTGCATCACAGCTTTTCTTTAAAAGCCTTGTGTAGTCTCGTGTTTTGGTGGAGACCATTGCCCTCTCTTTCCTGTCAGCGTGAGAGAAAAATGTGTGAATAGAAATTCAACCAGCGGCAGAACCTCAGAGTTGTGGTGCACCCAAACAAGAACAGGGCACAGATGAAACTCTAGTGTCAGAGCAGGCGATTGAGCGCAGGTGAGGTTCACACCCACGACAAAGTGGGATGACTGTATATTTTAGAGGCAGTTCTTTGCTCTTCATGTGGTCTTTGCCTAATGTTTTGTCCTAAATCTATTTTTTCACTGCAGGGTGTAGGTATTACTGGAAATAGGTATTCTCACGTGATTATTTTACAGCTGTAGTTCAGTCTTGAGTGTGTTTGTAGATGTATTCGGTCTGATATGGGTGTCTAATCATCTGTACAGAAAAATCTGACTGTCAGAGGATTTAATATTTTTAATAATGATACACAACTCTTTTTTTTTTTTTTTTTTTTTTTTTTAATACATGTAAAATACTATACTCCAATGAGGCTGTTATGTAACACAGTGGTAAACAGTGTAGCCATCTTGTAATGTAGTGTGCACTCTAATGTAATGAGCAATATAAAAATAGCAGTGCAGATTACAGTTACTTGAATGTTGCATATAAAGTGTGTATCGCAGGTATACAGCTTCTTATAAGCTTCAACCAAATAGAAAATTAATCCTTCTACAAGTCAGTTGTGTTTCCATATGGAAATAAAGCAGACACACACTACTGAGCTGAGGAAATAAGAAACAAGTAACTGAGAGCTGATTTAACCAAACATGATCAAATGTTGTGCACAGATAGACTGAACTACATGTGAAATAATGGGTTATTATCATAACACAGGGGACTGGGGATAACATTGTCCAGTGGAAGGCAGGTATCGGGTGTAGATGGCTCGGCCTGCTCGCAGCCCTGCTGGGGCCTGTGGGTTTTTGGCGCAGAGTTTGGCCACGCTTTGGAGCGGTCGTGTTGGTTTTGGAAGGGTCAGTGTGGTAGAAATGTTCCCAGCACCGTACAACATATGTGCTTCATCCAGAGAAGTGCCACAACGGAGAATGTGCTGACAGCCAGAAAACGGCGGCTGTAGTGATTGCCGCTGGTGCTTTGTTTGTTGGGAGGATGGGGAGGGGGTAGGAAAATATGTCCGGGTTGGGGGGGATGGAGATCCTGGTCTCAGGAGGAGGGGTTTCTTAATGCTTCTGACTGACTGACCTCCTCATTCTCCTGTGTCACTGTGACGATCAGGATTGGTCATGATGGTTTAGGTAATGCAGCTGGGATCCAGTGTCCTATATTCTCCTTCAGCCTCTTCTTGGTCTCTCAGTCCTGTGGTGTGACCTTTGTAAACAGGCCAGTGCTGAGATGCTGACGGTTTCTACAGCAGCTCCTGGATCAACCTGAGGGACTTCACACCTGGCACACCCTCCCTTCGGCGGATCAGTTGTCCACCCACCACACTGTGAATCACGGCGCACAGGCTCAGAGTAATCTGTGCAGTAGATGGTGCGATGCACTTTGACGCCACCAGTGTTGTTTTCACATGAGCCTCCACAGGGACTCGCCAATGCAAATGACTTGCCAGCACATTGATCTGATGCACCATCCATGGGCGTGTTCGGGAGCGTGTTGCGGTGTTTGTGAACAGTGCGTTTATCTGTGCAGAACAGGATAGAGTCTGTATCAACAGCAGTAGGAAGCGTTGGCAGGAAACACTGCAGCTCTGTCTGCAGCAGTGTCCTTGGTACCGTGTTGCAGCAGATGAGCTGTAGATGGTGAAATGTTGCAGCTCAGTAAAGGAACAAGTCGAGACGTGTTTCATTCACTGATTGGTGGCCGGCGTCTGCGTCCAGGCCACGGTAACTCTGCTTCCACTCAGCTCCACGATAAGACGGGATTCCTTGCTGGATTACTGGTGATCCCAGTGTCTGCTGCACAGAGCCCCTCCCGCTGCACCACCCTGTGGCCTGTAGGCTGCTTTTAAAGCCCGTCTGTTCCTCTCCGGTCGTTAACGTCCCCCTTTTACTACCCTCTTCCTTCCTCTCCCAACTCCCCTCCCCTCTCTGCACTAGCTTTTCTCAACTTCCTCCGTCCTGGTGGACGTCTGAAAATTGAAAACAGCGATGGGTGTGGGGAGGAGAAAGCACAGGGAAGAGCTGGAGTAAGAGCTATCCTCGGCTGCCATCTGAGTCATTACTTTCATTGTTCAGCCTCGGTCACTGCGTCCTGTGTTTTGGCGAAACTGCGCCCTCTGTGGTCGCTGCCGCACAGTGCGAGAGCAGACATTTTCCTCTCATGTCTGCCTTTGAAATGCCCATTCTGTGTGTCATACTGGTAAAATGGAGTACTGTGCTCTCAGCTAGCACTCACTGTGCGACATGGAATAAAGCACTGAAACAGAAAAATCCTTTTTTATATTTCTCCCACACTTCTAAAGCCTTCTGGATCATGCTGTTTTTTTATCAGAACGCTTTTACAGGGCGTCTGCAGTTGCCTCTGCTGACAGCTTTGTATGATGCTGATTCACTGACCTCTGCAGTCTGACAGGGGAAATGCTTGATACATTATGTGCTCTGAAAAAACAGTTTATGTTTTGGTGCATTTATTTCAGTGTGTTCTTAGTTTATTATATTTGATAATATTAGTCAACAGTAAAATAAAACAGAGAAACAAACAAAACTTATTGTCGAAAGGCTGAAAGCTGATGAAGCAGCTTCATTTTCAGGACTGATAGACAGTTGTAGCTCTGTTTCTAATGTATAAATCATTAGGCAGCGTTTCATCCAGAATCTCATACTCACACCCTCTCTGACCCCCCTCCCCAGATGGAAGCGGGCGGAGAGTCGCTACACCATGGAGAGAGCTGCTATCATCAGCCACTGGAACTGGCTCCAGGCCCACATCTCGGACTTGGAGTACCGCATTCGACAGCAGACTGACATATACAAACAGATCCGCGCCAACAAGGTCGGTCGCTTACTGTTGGTATGTCCAACGACGTTCGGCCGTGTCCCTGACGCGTTGGCTCATCAGTTCTGGTTCACTACATGTTCTGTCTGTGGGATTTTAAACCATATTCAACCCTCTGGTTTTTGATTCCACAGGGCTCAGTAGAGTTGGGAGGCGCTGCCCCCAGCGCAGTGCCTGCAAGTGGGACAGAAGTAAAGTCAGAGCCTGTAAATACTCAGGTAAGCAGACAGGTGTGCTTTCCTGTACAGCTGACTACTCTGTATTGTCTCTTCAGGCTTAAATTGTAAATTAAATGAACGTCCAGTGTTTATTAACAGGTAAATACATATTAATTCAGTATCTTTTATGCCTAGTGTTTTATTTAGCATTTTGTTTTATGTTCTAGTGGGAGAGACTGACCAGGAATCTTTTTTTACCCAGTGATACACTGCAGTAATGATTAGAAATAACAAGCTAGTAACTGCCAGTTAATGTGAATGTGCGACATATTACTTGAGCTAGAAAATACTTAGTGCTGCTATAACTTAGGTTTTCTTCATGCAGTGAAAGCGCAAAGCTTAAAGCTTCTCATGAAAGCTCATTAAAAAGTTAATGTGCCTTTTAATTAAAGTGTGAGAACCATTAATACTAAGTTTTAAACGTGAGCTGACCGCCCCGCTCACTTCTCGTTTATTCATAGGTGCGATCAGGTTTAATCAGCAAAACATTCAGCCTGTTTGTTCCTGTAAATCAAAGCATCTGGTGGAAATGAAACGTTAAATGTTCACAGGAAATTGTCTTTTCATGTGTCCCTCAGGTCTGAATGAATCAGACAAATGCACTGATGAGATCCTTCATTGTTCGTATCTAAATAACTTCCAAATAAAGTATCAGGATGAGCACGTCTGTGCGGATTTGTCTAAACTGTTTATACAAATGTTTGTTGGACCAGTGCGACGGCAGGTGTGGCCTCTAATCTCACTGGTTTTATGTTCAGACTTTGCATGATTAGTCACAGGCAGTTTTCACTTGCTAATCTTATTTGATTTTCCGTCTGCTGATGGTCACAAGCATGAAGAGTGTTTCCTCAGGGAGATTTGTGTGTAAATACTGTTTTTAAAGAAGTGTGGAGTTTGAGAACCTGACTTGGAGTCAGATTTTATTGAAACCATGAAATTGTCTCGTTGTGAAGAAGCAACTCCAAGCCGTGCATCTTGATGACAGTGGCGAGTACGCTTCTAGGCTTTGGGAGAGCTCTGCTCTTTTCACAAATCCACTCTGAATAATTCAGGGCCACAGGACTGGGATGGTTCTGTTTGGCTTTTATGTTGTTTCCTTAAATATCCTGGGTTTGCTAAGTGCTGCTGGTCAGCCTGGGTTCCTGTGCCAGTTAACACGAGGTGTAGTCTCACTGGTTTTGTCTTATCTGTCGACGCAGGATGTGGGTTCAGAACGGCTGGAGCACACAGGCACCGCCCACATTACCAACGCAGAGCCGGGTCCTTGGAAGGGTCAGAACGGACAACCCGTCAACGGCGTCCTCAGCAGGTACGGCTGATAATGATCCCAGAAGGGAATCTGCTTCTGAGAAACACGAGGGGAGTTTGTTATGTTAAACGGAAATGATGAGACACCGGTAGCCGCAAGGAATTTATCACTCAGCAGAAGAATAAAACTAAACATCACAAGTGTCTGTCGGTTCACTGCTAGCGAGGGTCCAGTGCTCCTTTTTGTCACATATAATTGTAAACCAAACTGGAAATTCTAACACTTTATTGAGACTCATCCATTAAGGACATAGTCACTGCATCTGAAACTGACAAGCTGATTTGATAATTGAGAAGAACTTCTGATCATTTTCAGTTTTACATAATGAGAAATGTAAACTTACACGTCCCAGACAAGCTCAGGCTTGAAGGAACTAATTAATCAACCGAATCCATGATGAAAACTATTATTCTACCATTAAATATTATACCATTACCATATATTATTAGTTCACCACTTCATCAGGTGACTAAGTAATCATCATGTGTTGTCTTTTCATCTTCGCTTTTGAACTTGATGCACCCAGATCAGATTTATTCT
>OMLM01003759.1:3427-17537 GCA_900302695.1 Helostoma temminkii | reverse complement strand
GTGATGTGACTGCTTACCATATCCATGAATGGCAAAGTTAAGTTTAATACCAGTCATATACACATACTCCCCAAATTAGAATCATAAGCATGTTAAAAAATGAATGAAGTTATCCTTTAAGTTTCTCTTTATGTTTTCCTTAAATATTACATATCAGCATTCAACATTTGTACTGTGCTCACATTACTCAAACTGCAATGTCCTTAGGACTTACATTATTTGCATGCAGTGACAGTACATTCTTTTCAATTTATTTATTTTCATAATTATAATTATTATTCATAATTATAGTGTCTTATCATTTTATTCCCTGATTTACAGAGAAATTCATAATGTACCTAAAGGAAAAAAAAGACAACGAAATATGTGCTTTGATAAAATTCATTAAACCCTACCACTGACCCTGATATCATTATTCATGATGCATTGTATGTACAGTATGATCCAGTTCAGTATAAAACCACAGCAATGTCCTGTACATGTAGGTCAGATCTGATACTACGGTAAATATGACTAAAGGAAGGTAAAAAAGAATCACTCCCATGTGCAACCTAAGAACAAATCTATTCAAACAAGTGGTTGTTACATTAAGCCTACATCTTCATCTAATACTTCCATTTCACACTCGATTAAGCAACAATATTTTTTCATCATTAATTTTATCTTATCTTAAGAGAACATATTAGGAGCAAATTAGTACAGGAATTATTAGACAGGTAATTCTGAAATATCTTGTGCAATGTTTTGAATAAGTGCTGCACAACTGGCACAAGGGCAAACATCAAAAATTAATAATTTATTTGTTATTAGAACTGCTAGGGAGTGTAGTGTAGATACTATTTCAGAAAAGTGAGTTATCGTGTAAAATAAACTTAACACTAAAACACTAAAAATTACACAAACTGTCCCACATGCTTTGTAGTGGTGTACAAACATACAATGCATTTAAATTGCCATATTGTTTAAATTGGAATTGACACAGAATTTCTGTAATTTTATTTTGAAAAACCCACATGTAGTTAATTTGTGATAGATAGAAAGAGACAGTTATAATGAGCATTAAATGCTAAATCATTGGAGTGCTCTTAACGTTAAACACTTAAAAAATAACAATCATAATACTATATAATAGTGATTCTTAACCAATATCCATTACAACAGGAGCGAGTCTCATATATGCCTTTTGTGATGTTTTTATATTTTTTATGTTTGCAAATTTGTGCTCACTAGCTGCTTTTTCTGTTTAGTTAGTTTTTTCCATTTCATTGTGCTGTCTGAATTCATATTGCTAACATTTGCTATATGTGACTTGCAGCACAAGAAAATTTCCTGTCATTCTAATTTTGGCATGTTTAACCTAAAGAACCACAAACATACTTTCAACCTAATCAAGAGGACTGAAAATCTTTTAGCAGTTGGTGACAATCATTTGTGAAACAGGACATTGGCACCATAGTGAGCCTTCTTGAGCCTTCTGATGTGATGCAACTTACTGAAACAGTAGTTATCTAGGACACTGATTTGATGACCTGGTAGACTTGCCAGTTTTCTTACAGTCACGCACACTGATTTTGAAAACAATTCTCTGGTAAAACAGGTCAAGTGATATGATACAGGAAATTACTTATAACAGAAGATTTTCCAACTAGGGCCTGTTAGAATATAGAAGCCAGATAAAACTGCGTATCAAGGCAGCTGTGCCATGCAAAGGTCCAAAGTTTATTTCACCAGGTTCTGTAACTCAAACTCTCATTCAGCACTTCTTTCATCTATCTATTTGAAAGATTTTATGTAGTCCAAATGCTAAGACAAATTGTCATCCCTTAAACCAGCAGCTATAAAAAACTGAAACCCTCATGATTTCAATAAAATTAAGTGACAATTTGTGCTGAAGTATTTGTAGCTTCCAAAGACAGTTTCAGTTCATCTCTGCTATAAAAAGTTACAGTAAATCTATAAAAAATTTCTGTGCCATCTTTCTTGTATTACTGACATCTGGCCGAGACACCTGAGTAATGCACCTCTCTCAGTGACACTTTCCCAACAAAGTCTAGAGGTCATGGTTTATTAGTATTAAATAAATCATCTCTGGCGAAACATTTGAAGCATATGAACCCTTCTCAACATACTGTTCAGAAAAATTCTGTATAAAAACTTTAAGAAACTATTTGGGAAATGTATGTAACATAATTTTGCTGGATGCAGACGAGTTTGTATATTTTACATCATAACTGTATTTTTAGTTACAAATGCCAGTAAGTTTCTGTAAGACTGAGACTGTTGGTGAGATTTAAAGATGAGCTGGGTACGTTTTTTATGACATAGGGTTCAGTATATATATGATTATAGATTCTAAGTTCATTTAACATAAATAATAATTCAGTTCAAATAGTAACCCAACTTTTGGCACGTCAGTACAGCACTTCAGTAACTACAGTATCCTTTCCACTACTCCACTAAATAGTCATATCAAAATCAGAGCAAATGTGGCAACAACCCTTCTTCATTCATCCGAAATTCACAGCTCATTCATGAGCGCTAACACACCAAACACTCTGATAGCAACCACGCTATAGTTCACTGGCTTTAATACAGTGAAACTATGTTTCTGCCCAGTGTTACTGTTCTGCTCCTGCTTTCCACTGGTCTTCAGTCCACACACCCACGCACAACCTTCTGCAGAAATCCACCGAGGAGCCTAAAACCATCATTAAAGGCACATTAAAAGGGGATTTGCCTGACTGATACTTTATTTGCCCGGCCTCTGGGGCTTGCAGTTTGATGAGAGCAGAGATTTGTTCAGGGCTAGTACAGCTGGGAAGGGCTGTGTGTGTGTGTGTGTGTTTGCATATCTGTTTACTAGTGTTTGTGCATGTGTGTGTTCGGCTATAAATATTGCAGATTTGAGCTATCTGTGTGATCCTCAGCTTCCCGCAGTGATAACCCACCTGATCTTACTGTTCATGTGGAGGTGATAGTCAGCTGATGGATCTGCTGGTTGCATCACTATGACTCAGTGTGATTCTCTGCCTACAGGCTCTCACCCACGTACAACATGGACAAAACTTAAGTTAACTCTAATAGCCTATCATTCACTTTTTGGCGGGAGCAGCTATGGAAACCCAACTCAGACACTATCATGAGCTCAAGAGGATGAACACAAGGTCTACACATGATCTAAATAAATGTTAGTGCTTCCCTTTTGGTCGGATTAAAAATCTTAGTTAAACTTAATTATTCGGTTGTACATTCAACACATTTTAAATGACCATGAAAACAGAATAGCACTTGTTTATTTCTTTGTGTACTATGGTGTAGTCAGAATTCATAAAAAGCCTTAAAATGTGCCATTCGTATTAGTATTTAACTGAAGTCTTGGTGTTGATTTAAGTGCAGGAACAGTTTCCAGATCGGACATGAATCTCATCAGTGTCTCTGCTGCTGTAATACTGTCAGGTTTTACATTTCTTTTCACAAAATTGGGATACATTTTATAAATTTTGGGGGAAACCTATAACATAATTCTGCAGCCTAGTGTAGATTTTGTGTATTGTGTATTCTGGACTGTTTTCTGTTGTTTTGGTTTCTTTTTTTATTGATAATGAGTTTTAGTGTTTTGTGCCATAATGTCAAATCTATTATTGAACATATTTTGATAGAAGTATGAAGAAATTAAAGATATATCTCAGTGAAAACACTGACCTTTGTCTTTTTGTCAATTATTCACATTTCTTAAAGTAGTGGTACAGTAAAAAATCTTTACAATAAATATTAAGGCACATCCACATTATGCCACATGATTAGCTTAGCTTAGCATAAAGACTAGAAATGGGGAAGCAGTTATTATGATTCTGTCCAATAGTAGCAAAATGCTACCAGCCTCTGTAAAGAGCAATGACCTTATAGCAAAAAAAATTATAAAGTTACATATTTTTATAATAAATAACCATTCGAAAACCACAGAGTGTTGATTTTGCTTTTCGTGAATTGAAACAAACGTTAATGTTTTAACTACTAAGTTTTAGAGGTGCCTATAGGTGGAGTTTGTTAACTGGCTATTGCTTCACTCATTTGCAGTACAGACATGAAAGTGGTATTAGTCTTCTAATGTAACTCAGCAAGAAATCAAATAAGCATATTTTCACAAATTATTGCCTTAATATTTATAGAATATATTATTTAATATTAAACTATTTGGACTGTGTGTGTATCATCACATTTAAAAACTTTGACAGACATGTAATAATCATACATCTGCAAGCATAAAGAAAGTGGTTGTAGTCTGTGCTCATTGACGCAGCTTCCAGTGTAACATTACAATGGGGAATCCTGGTCTCTGGTATTCAGCTGAACCCTCTTTGGTCTCCAGGTATTAAACATCACTCACAGTCATCACTGGGCAGGAGGGGAGTTCTCTGACCTTACACAGGTCAATTTCTGCTGATCCCAAGATTAACTCTCATGTAAGGAAACAGATAGTCCAAAGAAAAAGATAATAATAATAATAATAATAATAATAATAATAATAATAATAATAATAATAATTTTCAAGAAGCACACTGAGTTTGAACACTTTGTTTTGTTTTTATGGACAGTATATGTATAGACTCCCAAGCAGGCTGTGTCTCTTTCTGTACAACAGATTTTTGTGTGGGCTTGAATATATTATGTTCAGTCACCAGAATGTATGGTTCAGATACATGCTATAACAGATTAATGAGTAATATGGTTTTTTAAAAACTGACTCTCTATTATCCTCCTTCAGGACTATAAGAAGCATACTGATGGAACATTGTGAGCCTTGGCAGAGGCAAAATATTGTACATGAAAATAATATGAATTTATATTATCTGATTTTGTAACTCCACAAATTATTCTTCTTTTTGGGCATAGTAAGGTTCCTGTAATTTGGAAACTAGTAGAAATTCATGAAATTGCCATGGACTCAGTGAGTCAGGTGAGCTTTACTTTACAACTTACTGACCTGTACTTCCCCACATTCTGGCAAATGGTAGCATTAAAAATATGCCAAATAACCTAGTCATGTGGGAAAATTTGTGTCCCTTCTTTTAATTATTTGTGTGAAAACATAATGAAATCATGTCAAGAAATATTCTTTTGTCAGATTTTCAAAAATGTATTTTCAAGACAGTGTTGAAGAAACAAAGTGTCATAGTCAAATCACTAAAATGGTAAATTTGTATATTCTGTTATACTGTATATATAATGTATAATGTGTATTATGTACATTTTAATAGCTGTGCTTTGGTATCTTTAAGTCATTTTTCTTTTTATTTCTGCTTATTAACTTTGTACTTAATACGTTAAGTTTTTTTTTATTTGTGTAACTTGTATTATTTAAGTTAAGTTGTGCTGGATGTGTCAGTAGGTGTGGTTAAGAACAATAATTACTTAGTCAGATAACATAACTGAGGTTTCAGTGGCAAATAGTGGTCTCAGTGCTGATGCTTGTTCAAGTTTATGTTAATATTAATATAGCAGCCTGCTTGTTGTGTGATATATGGGGCAAGCCCTGATCTCAATAAAATGGCGTCAGTCTGGGACTCAGAGAATGTCTAAAGCCTTGGTTTGTTGCAGTGCTGTTAAGATATTTCTGTCTGTGGTGGACCAATTAAGACACAAACTACACAAGTAGTAAAGAGTATAATAAAATACTGTACAACAAGAATCTTGTGAATTCCACCTGTGCACATTTTAGGACAGCGATGTAACCAACATTTGGCCTTATCTAAGTAAAATATGAGTCACAGTTTCCCATTAAGATACATTATAAAAATCATTTGTGTACATATTGTGTTCACCATCTGTTGTCAGTGCTGCTCCAAAAATCCC
Source organism: Helostoma temminkii (assembly GCA_900302695.1). Lineage (NCBI taxonomy): Eukaryota > Metazoa > Chordata > Actinopteri > Anabantiformes > Helostomatidae > Helostoma > Helostoma temminkii. The sequence continues at coordinate 11,684 of OMLM01003759.1, read as the reverse complement.
TGAAGGACGACACTGATTATGTTTGATATGACTCAGATTCCTGCTGCCAGGTAATGATGCAACATAGAAAAAATGTCAACCATTCTGGTGTCGTTGTTTTCTTGCAAAGATTATAGCCGTCACATAGTGTTAGGAGTAATCATTGTTTGTTAAATTATCTGTAAAAGAATGCAGATGTTGAAAAGATCACATGCAAACATAGCTGCGTCATTTATCACCTGACTGATCAGTGAGCAGCACCAACAAACACTGCTGCTGTTGGTGAATTCAATAAGAAATATTCCCCATATGGAACCAGCATCCATCACACAACCAGCTTTATGTTCATTAACCATATTCCCTGACCTTTGCAGTGCATGAATAGCATTTTAATTGGATCCAGGGATTAGTTTAGACATCACCCCCTAAGGTTTCCTGAGTGGCGTTAGAGAAGTTCAGTATGTTGGCTCCACTGAGCTTAAATGAGATGCTCAGAATTTTTTTCTGAAAAAATACAGAACTATGAAGACATATAGAAGCTATGTATGTCTCTTTTAAAGCTAAAGATAAAGGTCTGTGTATCTGGGCAAGGAACAACACCTGTTGTTTAATAGGGGTCAACAATAAACTGAAATGCTCTAATAATGAATGAAGTTTAAATAATATTTTTCTTACCCCTCGAATTCATGTCATCTGTGCATAACATACCCTGCACCCTGATCTATATAGCCATGTTTGGAATATACAGTTAGGCCCAGTATGTGTCATTGCTGAAGTATTTGAGTTTTGGTTGATTTATTTTGCTTATTTACACCACCACAATTATTCTAATAATTCAGCTTTATTTTGAGATGTTTCACAAAAATATGACATTTACCAGTGCAGTGGTTAGCACTGTCGCCTCACAGCAAGAAGGTCCTGGGTTTGATTCCTGGGGTCGGCCAGGGTCTTTCTGTGTGGAGTTTGCATGTTCTCCCTGTGTTTGCGTGGGTTCTCTCCGGGCACTCTGGCTTCCTCCCACAGTCCAAAGACATGCAGTTAGGTTAATTGGTGACTCTAAATTGCCCATAGGTGAGAGTGTGAATGGTTGTTTGTCTATATGTGGCCCTGTGATGGACTACGGGGACTAAGTGGTTCAGAAAATGGATTACAACCATTTAAGTACAGTACCTTTATGAACAGGAGCTCAAAAGCATTTGGCAAAGTGACATAATTTGAGCCTATGGACATCACCAAACTCTGAGTTTCATCCCTGGAGATGCTTTGCCAGACCTTCACTGCAGCCACATTTAGTTTGTGGATCTTTCTGCCTTCTTGTTTGTCTGCAGTAACTGACTGACTTGGCCATTAAATAATATTACATTTCTTTTGCTTCAAAAAGTACTTTGTCAGCTTTGTCAGCTATACATCCCCATGCCATAACACTGCCTCCATCATCAGGGTGGCTGTGGTTCAGGAGGTAGAGCAGAGTAAAGTAGTAGTAGGATTGGTGGTTTGATTCCCAGCTCCTCCTGTCATATGTAAAAAGTGTTCTTGGGCGAGACACTGAACCCCATGTTGCCTCCAGTGAGTCGGGTCAGCTGCATGGTAACTCTGCCATCGATGTGTGAGTGTGTGTGTGTGTGAATGAGAAGGTGTAAAAGAGCTTTGAGTACCAGTGAGCTAGAAAAGCTCTGTATATGCTGTAGACTTTGGATCATGAGCTATTTCATTCCTTCACTATACTTTTCTCTTCCCATCATTCTGGTACATGTTAATCTTGGTTTCATCTGTCCAGAGAATCTGATTCCAGAACACCGGAGGCTTTTTAGATGTTTTCTGGCATCGGGTTTTCCTGTTCTTGAATGTTTCCAGTGGTTCGCACCTTGATGTAAATCCTCTGTTTACATTTATGAAGGTGTCGCTTCACTGTAGATTTTGACAACAATACACCTTTTCCAGAGCGTTCTTGACTTCTGTTGATGTTGTGAAGTTGTTTTTAGTTGTCTTCCGTGGTCATACAGAGTCATACTTTTGATGTTGAGCTCTCGAGTGCTTTCTTTGTTATTAAGTATGTAGCAGACTGATGATTTGGCCACACCTGTGGCTTTTGCTATTTCTCTCCTTGGATTTCACTTTGGTAGCTCCAGTCAAACTGCTGTTAAATGCCAATTTAATACCTGATATCAACACCAGACATTTCATCTGCTTCATTTGCCTTGAAGTAATGAAGGAATGGACTGCACCTGGTCAATTCGATTATTGTAAGTCAAATTCCCAAATACTAACTGATAATGCTGGTACTTTACTTTAAATGGCTGTAATTCCTAAACAGTACATGCCATATTTGTGTGAAACCTCTTATTGCTCAAACAGCTGTCATTGCCAAGATACTTCTGGACCTATCTGTAGTTTAAACTCTGCCAAGACTGACCTGCAAGGACCCCCTGCAGAAAATTACAATTCTTATCAAGAGGGAGCAAAAAATGTTAAGATTTCAGTCTGGGTCTGTGCACCATCAGTTCATTCAATGTTTCGATTAGTCTGAAAGTCTGCTGCACTTCACTTGTTTTTCTCCATTTGGATTTTGTAAAATGTGTATATTCCTGCCCTCTGGTGATTATAGTAAATAATTGCAACTACATGCTACAAGAATCAAGCTGGACGAAATGACATGGTGACGTTTCCTCTTTAAAAAAATTAAGATTTGCTTATACGTTAATATCATCTGTAGTTGTTGTCGCTTTCAAAGAAAAACGTTAAAACACGTCTGCTGCGTTGTTTTTTTTTTGTTTGTTTTTTTTTTTTTTTTGCTAATATACTGTTATATACTGCTAGCTTTAAAGTTAGCTTTATGTTTTTAAGAAAACTGATTTTTAACAGTAAGCTTTTTTATACCATATACATCATTACGTCAGCTTCAGTTTTACGGCAGGAACAACTTTCCACTTTACGGCAGTTTACCACTTCCTTTCACACCGGCGCTCTGTTCGGGGTTAGCATCGCTTGAAGACCGGTTGAATAAAAAGGCTTCAAGGAGTGTCGCATCATTCAGGTGAGATTATAGTAAAGTATATACATACGTATGAAAAGTGTCTGTTTTCATTTGTGCATTAAGCTGAACAAAAGGTAGAGCTGCGTACGTGTTTATAGTCTGTCACCCAGTTAGCTTAGCCTTGCTAGCGCGGCCACCTGGCAAGATGACTAGCATTAGCATTAGCTGCCGTTATCTAAAACCAGCTAATCGAGTCAGATCCACAAAAATGTCCATAATGCAGAACAAAAAGCTCAGTTCTGTTTGATTGAAACAACACAATTAGTTTACCCCATTACGTCAGTTTTACGGCGAAGTTGTGACCATTCACATATTAGCTAGTATTTTCTGTTAGCATGCGGCATCAGTGAATTTATTAAATATTAACGTTGGTCAGTGATGCCAGATACCCACTGGTAAAATTGCAAAACTAAAAGAATAAGACTTACAAGGCAGCTTTTTGAAAAATCTGATTTTCTTTGGATTAATTTAGTCGAAACTTTACATGTCTGTGCAGAAATTTGTGATCGTATCTACCAAGGTTCTGGACAACTACCAAGGCAAAAGTAGTTGCATCATCTTTTTTGGGTGTTTTCATACAGAATACTTCACTTACATGAAATCCCTCATTAAAAGTTAATCAAAGTTGTGTTAGGTTAAAGCTTTTTTCTTAGTGTGAAAATTTAGTAAGTAGTAGACTGGACTTGGTGTTGCACAGGGACAGTGTGTGTCTTCACTTCTTGTATCTGGAATTTACAGATGTTTAGTAAGATCAAACTGGGCATCCATCAAATCCACAAAATTACTCCTGCATTATTAAAAGCTCTGTTTTAATATATACACTGATGATTCTGTTAATATTTCTGAATAAAAGTGAAAGGATGTACTACCTTGTTGTTTAGGGGTCTGTGATGACTAGCCCACTGCGCAAGCTGACCAGTGCCTATTTAATTTAGGGCATTGCTGGAGAATTCAGTGTTGCTTATTGGCTGAGACCCTGTACATGAGTGAGACACTGCTTATTTAGGTCTGGACAAACTTAAATTTTTCTGTTCGGCTCCTGAAATCTTGTCTTTTTCATTCTGACCTCAGGTCATGGCGAAGTTCCACGCCCCTGTGATCCAGGACAATCCGTCTGGATGGGGTCCGTGTGCGGTCCCAGAGAAGTTTAAAGACATGCCCTACCAGCCTTTCAGCAAAGGAGATCGTCTGGGAAAGGTTTGTTTTCTTTCCCAATTTTCTCCTAATGTTCTCCTTTTTTTTTTTATTTATTTATTTTTTTAACCACAGTTTTCCTCACACTGTCTGTTCTGTCTGTCAGGTCGCTGACTGGACTGGAGCAACCTATCAAGACAAGAGATACACTAGTAAGTGAGACAGTTATTTAAAGTTTCTGCATATTTAGACTAACCTTAATTTATCTTTAAATTTAGGTTGTTTTCTTATACAGCTCTGAGTTTTTTCGTGTGTTTGTGTGTGTGTTCAGATAAGTATTCCTCTCAGTTTGGAGGCGGCAGTCAGTACGCTTATTTCCATGAGGAGGATGAGACAAGCTTCCAGCTGGTAGACACTGCCAAGACACAGAAGACAGCCTACCAGAGGAACCGCATGAGGTTTGCTCAGGTAAAATAGAACAAGGCCACTGAAACACTGAATTTTATTATTTATCTAAAGAAGGATGGCTGCAGGCTTTGGAATGAAATTAAATATATAAATTGAATATTAAAAAGATGTACAACATGTTGCATATTATTTCTAGTTCCATAACGGGTAAATGTTTGTTTTAACAGAGGAACCTGCGCAGGGACAAGGACCGCAGGAACCTGACCCAGTTCAACCTCCAGACGCTCCCAAAGAGCGCCAAGCAAAAGGAGAGGTGAGAGTCTGTCGAAGCCTCAATGAGATGCCATGTTTTAACTCTTGATCATTAAATTTTGACAGCTGGGTGTGTTGTAAGATTTAACATAAAGGTTGTCTTTTCAGGGATCGTATGCGTCTGCAGAAGAAGTTTCAGAAGCAATTTGGTGTCCGACAGAAGTGGGATCAGAAATCTCAGGTATTGATTGGTTAATTGATTTAATAGTGGATAAACGTATACAAATTGTTATGTAAGACAAGCAGTTTCTAAATCCAGGATTTTAAAAATGCATATAAAGTTGTTCATGTCATTTCTGAGTGAAGAAACAGTATTTGTGTTACCTTGTTCTGTTGAGGGAGGCAGTCAGTACTCAATAATCAGTAGTCAGTCAGGATTCATAAACATTTCTTCTCTCCCACCTCATCCATGTTTATCAAGGCTCAACTGAAGCCCAGAGATTCCTCTGTGGAGGTGAGGAGCGACTGGGAGGTGAAAGAGGAGATGGACTTCCCCAGACTAATGAAGATGAGATACATGGAGGTGGCTGACCCTGTGGACATGTAAGTTAATGCTCTTTTTCCTTCATCGGACATTGACTTTTAATCAGAGGACAATACAGAAGTCGTAAAACTCATTTGTTGTTTCCTTCAGTGAGTGCTGTGGTGCTTTGGAGTACTACGATAAGGCCTTTGATCGGATCACCACCCGCAATGAAAAGCCTCTAAAAAGCATCAAGAGGATCTTCCACACTGTCACTACTACAGATGATCCTGTGATTCGCAAGGTTCAAAGTTGTTTCTACACATTGAGCTGTTCCAGCAAACGCAGCATAGCCTTTTCAATCAGATTGTATGGCTTCTGCTCTAAATTCATATTGGCAACCATTCTGCTCTTTCCAGCTGGCCAAGACTCAGGGTAATGTGTTTGCCACTGATGCCATCTTGGCCACCCTGATGTGCTGCACACGTTCAGTCAACTCTTGGGACATCATTGTTCAGAGAGTGGGAAACAAGTTGTTCTTCGACAAGAGAGACAATTCTGATTTTGGTGAGGCTTTATATTTACATTTGATTACTAGCATTATTGTTGGTAAGACCATAAATTCTGTTAAACTGTCAAACAATAGGCAGCCACATGAGCAGCAAGTTGCATACAAAAACTGGTAGAGGGAGATGAAATCCCCTAGAGTGCATAACAACAGCTAACATGGAAGATTTAGTTTTTATGATGTAAATCCTCCCTGCTCCTCTGAATGGATGTTGTTTACATTCAGGTAAAGTCAGGGACAAAAGGCAAAGCCTGATTCAACTCTTGCTGTTCTAACAGTATTAGGGTGGCGGAAATGCATATACTAATTTATTCTGACAGTCTGTAAACATAGCTGAAGTTGATGTTGGTATCAAAAGGCAAACGAGGGGACGGAGATCACAAGATGATATTGATTTGCAGTTTTATTCCTTGTTGTTTTAGTGCTGTAACATCTGAAACTGTTCCTTTAGATTTGCTAACTGTGAGCGAGACAGCCAATGAGCCTCCACAGGATGAGGGCAACTCCTTCAACTCTCCCCGTAACCTGGCAATGGAGGCCACATACATCAACCACAACTTCAGCCAGCAGTGTTTGCGCATGGTAAGGCCACCCACAATTTAAAAACTCTAAATGTCGCATTTGATTAATTGCATATTTCAGAGAAATTCCGGTGTTCTTAGATCTACCTGAATGAATTATTTAATGATGATGTGATTTCTTTATTCTTTTTTATATAAAGGGTGGAGAGAGGTACAAGTTTACTAATTCCAACCCATTTGTGGAGGAGGATATGGACAAGAGTGAGGTGGCATCTGTAGCCTACAGGTAGACACTACTGATTCTTTTATAACCAGCGCTTCTAAACCTACCCAGGTCTACACTGACATAACACCCCAACAGTGTATGGATCAAATCCAGAACCACTAAAGCCTAAACACTCATTAAGATCTTTGATAATTTCGTTATACCTCAAAGCTTTGTCTGTATCAACTCAAAACACTTTTTTGTTGTTTAAATTGACTTTAACAATTATTATTGATATTTAGTGTGACTGAAGAAAGCAGTGTCTGCATTGGGTGGCACAGTGTTGTGGTGATTAGCACTGCTGTCCTCACAGCTAGAAGGAATCCATAGGTCTGCCAGGTGCCTTTCTGTGTGAAGTTTGCATGTTCTCCCCATGTCTGTTTCCTCCAGGTGCTCCAGCTTCCCCCTACAGTTCAAATACATGCAGTTAGCTTAATTAGAGGCTCTAAGTTAACCATAAGTGTGAATATGAGTGTGAATGGTTGCCTGTGATAGACAGATGACTTGACAGGGGTGTATCCCGCCTCTTGCCCAGTGACAACTAGGATTGGCTTCAGCAGCCCTGCGACCATTAAGATGAAAAGCTATTAATACACGGGTGGATGGATGACTCATAAACTGTAGTAACTGCGTGTATTCAGCTTGATATATACATATACTTCATATGATAAAAATAGTGCTTCATGAGTTCCTAGAACTCAAATTCATACCTTTTATTTATTGTTTGTTCTCAAAATAAAAGTGTAGTTCCCTGACAAATCAGTGAGGTGATGTGTTGTCTTTGTGTTTCAGGTACCGCCACTGGAAGCTTGGGGATGACATTGATCTGATTGTCCGCTGTGAGCATGATGGAGTGATGACTGGTGCCAATGGAGAAGTTTCCTTCATTAACATCAAGACCCTCAACGAGTGGGACTCCAGGGTATGTTGTTTTTATTTCATGTGGACATAAATAGAATAGACTAGAATATTTGAGTGATACTAACATAAAATTCACTTTAAGTCATAGTATCTAGTCTTAAAGGTAAATATCCAGTTGCCCATTTGCCCTGTTGCTTTACACAAGGAGCTCAGAACTTATATAGACTCATGACTTATAGACTCAAGGTTAAACTTGTTTTTTTGACCCTCAACATGCAAAGATACAAGCAGAAAATCTCTAAATGCAGATGGTAGATGGATTTGTGAGCCAGGCTGGCAATGGCAAAGACATTTTCTTTCAAAGGGGGACTTGTTGCAAGAACTTGTAATATGTTTATCAGTCATATCATTTACAGTGTCAAGTGAATAATTGCCTTTGTGTTATAAAGCTTTTGCTTGTCTGTGTTTTCATCAGTATTGTAATGGGGTGGACTGGCGTCAGAAGCTGGACTCTCAGAGAGGAGCCGTCCTGGCCACCGAGCTGAAGAATAACAGCTATAAACTGGCCCGCTGGACCTGCTGTGCCATGCTGGCTGGATCAGAGTACCTCAAACTGGGGTGAGAAACACAATCAGGCATTTATATGTCAATATGTGTCAGGTTCTCTGTGCTCTTTTTTTTTTTTTTTTTTCTTTTCTAAAAAAATCTAAAG
>OMLM01003757.1:2020-13596 GCA_900302695.1 Helostoma temminkii | reverse complement strand
TCATTGTTGTGGAAGTTCAGAGGAAGTCGACACTCATCAAGACCGTCAAAGATGAACACAACCTGGAACTCTTCAAACCTGCAGATTCCTGCTTCTTTGGTTTCAGTAAAGAAGTGATGAACAAGTTCCACCAAGCTGAACTTTTTCTCTTTCAGCACATTCAGCTCTCTGAAAGTCAATGGAAATGTCAACTGTATGTCCTGGTTGGCTTTGTCTTCAGCCCAGTCCAGAGTGAACTTCTGTGTTAAGACTGTTTTCCCAATGCCAGCCACTCCCTTTGTCATCACTGTCCTGATTGGTTCATCTCTTCCAGGTGAGCCTTTAAAGATGTCTTCCTGTCTGATTGTTGTTTCTGGTCTGTCTGGTTTCCTGGATGCTGTTTCAATCTGTCTAACCTCATGTTCGTCATTGACCACTCCAGTCCCTCCCTCTGTGATGTAGAGCTCTGTGTAGATCTGATTCATAAGGGTTGGGTTTCCTGCTTTAGCGATCCCCTCAAACACACACTGGAACTTCTGCTTCAGGTTAGACTTGAGTTTATGCTGACACAATTTAAGTTCTGAAAAAAAAAATCAACCAGTATTTACAATAGAATTTAAAAAATGCTAATTTCACCAGTGTTTCTTTATATTCCTTCTATTTTGATGAAATCATCTTACTGCTCTGCAGAGATTCAGCCAGCTCTTCCCTCTTCATTCTTCTCAGGAAGTTCAGCGTGATCTTCAGAAATGCTTCTCTGCTGCTCCTCCCCTGCTCTTCATTCTCACCATCCAACACGTCCTCATCCTCCCTGTCAATCTCTAACCATTTTGTGTAATCTAGCCTCAGAACCCTCTGGAACTTCTTTAATTGGTTCTTTACAAAATGAATAATGTTCCCTTCAAGCAGCTGTAACAAAATGAAATGCATGTGAGATAACAAACCACATGTTCAGCCTGCTGGTATCAAGAGTGCTGAATGGAAAATGGTAGCACTACTTTTGTAGTTAACACTAGTGACTCTGCTTGTACCAGAGCATGTGTGGAGAGAGGGGCAGGTTTTTTTTAATGGAGGGAGCATTGCCCTACGTCCTGCTCCGGTTTCACTCCAGTAGCTCTCATACCAAGACTTTATTTCTTTCAGATGTAAAACTATGGCTTAACCTATATGAAAACCTTTATATATTTTGGATTATATAGGTGGGATTTGAGTTTAATGCTGAGCAATAAAAAGCAGAGAGGCCTGGTGCAGCATGGAGCAGAGGAGTGAAGTGGGTCCATTAGTGAGGAGTGCAAATTTTATGGGATGTGCTCTGGCTTGTACTTTTACATACCATAAATATGGAGTCTAGGTCTTCTTGCTTCTACTGGGCAGACTGGCAGCTGAAAGCCTTTGAGCTCCGCTGCTGAGGTCTGTGAGGTTTTAAATATAGTAAACAGTATATACTGAATATAAGTCACAAGATTAAAATATGTTTCTGTCAAGATAATAAATCCTGGAAGTGCCAATATTTATGAGTTTAACATACAGTAGATGCTGCAACTATGTTTGAATGTGTGTTAAAAAGGGAAACATCAGCCAAACATGATACCTCAACATGGTTAAAAAGAGCAAGCACATTTTAAAGTCTTACTTTTCCTTAGCTGAGTTGAAAAAAATAGGGCGACCCATAGAGCAGTCGCTCTTCATGGATATACAAGTGGGCACAGGAACCACTTGTCCCTGGATCCTGTTAGAGACAATATATTGACAAATAAATTACAGCCACCATTAATTCTGCCCACAGTTTTAGTAGGTAATGTTTTACCTCCCCCAGTGTCTCAAGCAAAACCTGTAGTTTGAGAATAAACTCATTGATACAGCAACTGCACACAAAGTAGCATCTTTAAAGTGGCACAAGTGCCATGCCAGGGCCACTTGAATTTGAGGATGAAGGTTTGAGTGAATTCTCCATTTTAACTTTGTATCTGCATCCTATTTAATGTCCCCTAAACTGTATTCAAGTCCCATTAACACAGCCAACATACTTTTGTCCACAAGAACATCTGGGCTACAACACCCTATATTCTTTTTCATAGAAATATCTGATCTTGCAGTACAACATCCAGATACGTGACTCCAACTTCCTTAACATTTTTTATGGTTGGGTTCAAGCACTCAGAGCAGGTTAGGGGTTAATAGAAAAGAAGCTAACAGTCACTTCACACACATCTACATTAAAATTCAAACAAAACATGACTAACTCAGGTCTGTAGGCTCTTAGTCCAGCACATTATGCGGCCTCCATCCACCCCCCACATTTAGTAAATAGGACTCGGATACGAGACACAAGACAGAAGTTTAAAGGAAGTGAAGCCTGTTAATGCAGGAACTGAAACTGACACTTGATCTTGCAATTCTTGTTCAAATGCATAAGCTGCAAGCTAAAAACTAAATTGCGGTGGCAGTGTAGTTGCATAGGAACATTTTCAGGTGTTGTGGCTTCTGGTTTTTCTTTCCTGGATATGAGATTTTGTTGGCCTCATCAGATTGTGGTCTTCAGCATTTGCTGGACTGGCTTACAGCTAAATTTGAAGATGCAAGGATAGGGCTTGTAGTTCCCCAATTCTAGGACAATGCGGAATTGCTTGGGTTAGAAGTGAGTCTTTGCTTCAAGTGAGGGAGTTGAAATCTTTGAATTCTGCTGAGTGTGTTAGATTAAAAGGTAGAGCTGTTTTGATGTGGATGCTGTATGTGAAATAGTAAAGAAGAAGCCTTAGCTTGAAGTCAAAGACCATTGGCCAACAATTTAATGCAGCCCTCACCTACTGTATTCTTATGAGCTTTGGAGAATTGGCTTACAACTACAAGCAGCATATACATGAGTTCTTTTGGCCAAGAGAAGCCAAGGTTTGCATTGAAAAGAGCCATTCAAGGTCCCGTAGACACTCCCATGGAGGTGAATTCAAGTTCAAGTTCAAGAAGCTTTATTGTCATTCCAACCACATATAGCTGATGCAGTACATAGTGAAATGAGACAAGGTTTCTCCAGAACCATGGTGCTACATAGGACAGTGACAAGACTGAACATAGAGCTGAGGACTGCTAAGTTGTCCTAGCCACATAAAGTGCATCCTGTGCAACCTAGTGCATGTATTCCAGGTTTGCTAAAATGAAAACAGCTACCATTGGCCAGGATTCCTCTCTTTTTTCAAACTGTACTGTACTCAAACTTTAGGGATTAATTAGCATCCAGTTCTCAATGTCTCATGTATGTTGACTTACTGTGTTTCAGAAGAATGCTGCTTAAAATGAAGACAGGGCTCCTTGGACACATCAGTCTTGATGGACACATAGACTGGTTCAGTTTCAGGCGAGTCTGGTCTCTGCTGCTTTGCGCTTCAACACAACAGACATAGAGATGTGATTGTGAGTATTGACCGTGCAGTGATATGTCATGTTGAGCTCTGACATGAAGAAGGGGTCATGGAAAGTTAGAGATCTTCAGCTCACCTGTGAGCTTTGGTCTGGCTCTCATGGTCCCCACACAGAGCGGTTTTAAAGGGAGGCACTCCTTCCTCTCTGTCCTCACACTGATTCATAGCAGAGCCCACACTTCACATAAACAGCACATTATCTTAGTGTCCGGAAGTTTCTACCATGTTTATGTGTCAGCACAGTTCCACAAAGCTTTGGTTTTGGTTACGCTTACTGGATTTAAACAGAAATAAAACCGGGTACATCTGTTGTGTAGGCAAAATGCCACAGAAATGGTGTGCAGGAGTCAAAAGTCTCTGTTGTGCATTTATAAATATATAAACAATACAGTTCTTCGCATCCTTCTTCCTTTAGCCTATTTTATATATACATATATGCAATTTACTAATTAGCAATTTGACAGTAATAATGACCTGGATCTTTAAGGTAGTGAACAAACTTTCAAGTGCTTTCTCCACTCTATGAATTATTTAGATTTTAGCATTACAAATAGCCTTCATGTTGGAAATCACATAATTGACAGAAATCATGAGTTAAAATGTAAATACTGGAAACACCTAACATTTCAAATAATACACAATAAAGTCACACAACAAGAAGCCCATGAAGGCAGATTTATACCAAAATCTACTTATCTTTGACATTTAAAATGTAAAGCATTATTCACTTAACTTACTTAACTGAGCTATTAATACAATTACAAAATATTGCTCATCGAAAAAGGGCTAGCATGCTACAAAAAGAATCAACTCATTGTTGGAACACTGCGTCATAATCACAACTTGACAGTGAAATCTAGTTTTACTCACCAGAGGACAAAGAGTATTTACAACTGCACTTCTACTCTAGAGAAATGAAAAACAAAACTTTTGAATCATCTACAGACTGACATGTGAGCCTGAGTACTTGTGAACCCAAATGCAATGAGAGAGAGAGAGAGTGTAGTAGGTTTTAATAAGGACTAACAGGAAGAACAGGAAGAGAAACAACTCCAGCCTCCAGGCAAGTTAAAGAAGTGAAACAACTGAAATCACTGCTAGTGGCTTGTAAGATACTTTTCACTCACTATATTAGGAAACACTCAATAAACTTCCAAGCCCATACGTAAGTGTTGGTTGGTGTGTGTGTGCTTGTGTTCAGTAACCGTAAGTCCAGCTTCTGCAGGCGCTGTAATCTGGCTACATCATTACTACACTGTATAAAAATCTATTGCTATGCAGATGACATCTTTATATTCAGCTGTGAAAACCAGCCATAAAAAAGGCCTGGATAATCTCTAATGATATAATTACTGTAGCTCAGTGATTCTCAACTGTTGGGGCCCGTTTTCAGTGCGTCGGGAGCCTTTGTCTGGGCAAAAAAAAAAAAAAAGGAAAATCCTGTGGTTTTATTTTGAAGGGGATTTTTATGAAGCTGTGAGACATCTGTTCAGCAACAACAGGGGTGATAATGACATGTAATGCTAATTAAAACTCGACGCAGCAGCAGAAGCGTAATAAATATTTACTATATTTAATAGTGTTGTGCTGAACAGATCTACTGACAGTGAACATCCACTCTCTCAATGTGAACACCTGGAGATTTACTTGTGTTCACACCCAGGCTCACGCAGACATTACACAGACTTTGTACTAGGGGGCTGGCAGGAGAAAGTCTTGGTATGCACATGCACATGAAGCTCACCTGTGTAAACCAACTAGGTCGCAGCTTGTCTTTAAGAGATGATGGTGGGTCCCGAAGCCAGACCTAAATGAGCATAGCATGGCATCTACTGTGAAGAATGTTGGCGTTATCTTTGACCAGGATAATATGCTACTACTATACACTACTGAACTGCTACTGTAATTCCCTCCTAATAGGATGTCCCAGTAGCTCCCTAAAAAGCCTCCAGCTGATCCAAAATGCTGCAGCCAGAGTTCTGACTGGAATTAGTAAGAGAGATCATATTTCTCCTACATTAGCTTCCCTCCATTGGCTCCCTGTAAAATCCAGAATAGAATTCAAAATTCTTCTTCTCGCATATAAAGCACTTAATGATCAAGCCTCTTCATATCTTAAAGACCTCATAGTAACATATCATCCCAACAGAACACTTCGCTCTCAGAATGCAGGTCTACTTGTGTTTCCCAGAGTTTGTAGAATGGGAGGCAGAGCCTTTAGCTATCAATTAAATTCAAATCAAGTTTATTTATATAGCACCAAATCACAACAAAAGTCATCTCAAGGCACTTTACAATGTTTAAGGTTTAAGACCTTACAATACAACTGAATAATAAGGAAAACCCAACAAATCCCCCTTTGAGCAGCACTAGGCAACAGTGGAGAGGAAAAACTCCCTTTTTAACAACTACAGGAGAGAGAAGAAACAAAGTTAATAACAGGCAGTGGTGGCGTATGAGTATCAAGCTCCTCTCCTGTGGAATCAGCTCCCAGTTCATGTTCAGGAAGCAGACACTGTATCTACTTTTAAGACTAAACTTTCCTTTTTGATAAAGCTTATAGTCAGAGCTGGTTCAGGTGACTCTGAACCATCTCTTAGTTATGCTGCTATAGATTTAGACTGCTGGGGGACTTCCTCCTCCACTCATTCCGGTCTTTCACCAACATTGCTTTGTTTCCACTTTAGTTTATTGCTTATGTTCTGTCTTTGTGCACTAATTTGCCACATGCACTTTTATTTAGATCTCAGTATCAGTACAGAAAGTTAGTATAGATCTATTAGATCTATCTACTAGAGGCTGTGTTTTTCAGTTGAGTCTTTGGTGAGTTGAAGTCTATGACTCTGAATTAAGCTTAATGTGGAGATTCACTGTGTGTGTCCTCTCTGGAGGACTCTGGAATACTATTCTAAATGACTAATATGAAGTTTTGACTGAGTGATGCGTTTATCATCATTTTTGCTCATTTTTATTGACAGATTAATGATTTGTTTTTACAGAGTTTCGTATCAAATGAACAATGAAATGTCAGCTCACCAGCAACAGAACAGAACAATACAGTGAGACTGACTACAAATAACATTTAATTGGTTTTGAATCTATGCTCACAGATGTGTTCAGTGGTGACTTCCTGCACAGACAGCAGATTCGATGCTGGTGGAAAATTTAGAAACTGTTTGTCTGGACTGCAGCTTTTGGTCTCTGCCCCCTGCTGTCGCTGTCTGCTCTCATCTGTTTTCAGGTGAGGAGAAGTTCATCACACCAGGAAGTTAGTGCTGAATCCTGACAGACTCCAGAAAACTTTCATAGGTGTGGCCAGTGAAAATCTTAGGGTGGCACACCAAATTGGTCCTCCTCGTGCTAACTCAGATACTGTAAAGCCCTGTGTCTGCCCTTTGATTGTTATTCATTAAAAGACAATATGCATCCAACACCTTTACCTAAATTTTAAAAAATACACGTTTAAAATTATTTTCAACACAGCTCGAGTCATTGCAGCTTTTTATATAGCTTTTGGGAACCTTGACTGAATAAAGTCTAAATGAAAAACAAATAAATTTTTAAAATATTTTTAGAACAACTTTTAGATGACCCAGAGTCTGTTGCTCTGTTTTTTGGCAAAACATTGACAAAATCATTAAGATTTATGATCTTTATTATTATTTTATTTTTGTGCAATTTATTTACTCATGATTTATTTATTTATTGGGTTTTGCATTTATGCTTTGATTGAAAATGACTGTGAAGTATGAACTGAATGTGATTTATTTGTTTCTGGGTAATCTAGCCTCAGAACCCTCTGGAACTTCTTTAATTGGTCCTCCCCAAACGAATAATGTTGCCCTCAAGCAGCTGTAACAAAATGAAATGCATGTGAGATAACAAACCACATGTTCAGCCTGTTGGTATCAAGAGTGTTGAAAGAAAAGTGGTAGCACTACTTTTGTAGTTAACACTAGTGACTCTGCTTGTACCAGAGCATGTGTGGAGAGGGGGGCAGGTTTTTTTTTAATGGAGGGAGCATTGCCCTACGCCCTGCTATATTGCTATATTATTATTTTATTTTTGTGCAATTTATTTACTCATGGTTTATTTATTTATTGGGTTTTGCATTTATGCTTTGATTGAAAATGACAGCAAAGTATGAACTGAATATGATTTATTAGTTTCTGGTGATGTGTGGGTGTTCACGTCAATTAAAACAACGTTTTCTTTTTGGGTGTACGAAAAGCCCAAAACTATCTTATAGTTGGGCTTTTTTGTATCTTGTATTTATCATTTAGGCCATAAAAACTATCGTTAATAATTATGGTATATGTGGCAACACTGATCCTGTCAGGCTTCACATTAACTCTACTGCACAGCCTGTTCTGTTCACTGTGTTGGGTGTGATTTTAAACAGTACAACCATGGACCTATTACTGACCTGATCAGGTCAGTATCCTAAGCTTCGTGCACATGTTGCAGACATCTGTTTATTAACAATACTAAAGACCTTTTAATAATAAATTTGCTGCTACAAACCAACTGATAATCTCACTGATCGAAAACCTCTGTGTTTCCTGGCATTAATCATCTGTTACTGATCAGTTGTGGTGTGATGAACATTCAGCACCTGCAGATCTGCTGGTCTGGCCTAATTTCTGTTAAGTGAATTGGGCCAGGTGAGGCGTGGTGAGGCCCTGCTGGCCTTACCACTTCCTGTTCTCGTTTTACGGTTGTTTACGGTTGTTTTTCCTTTGACTGCTCTATTTTCTTTTAGTGTTTTTGTTTAATTATAAAATGCTGAACACCTGTGCAAGCAAAGCAGTTTAGCTGGGATTGGACGTAAACACATCTCAGCTACGTTTAGGCACTAAATACATCAGATAATACAAATGGCTTGGTAAAAATGATGTTTGACTTAAAAATGAATAAACATGATGTTCGAACTAGTCACATTCATCACATTGTGTTTGTACAGCAGTATCAGTGGTTAGTCTACAACATATGCGGTGGCAAATACACTAAATTGCCAAAAGTGTTGGCACATCTGCCTTTACATTCACATGAACTTTAATGACATCCCAATCCCATCCGCTCATACATGTCTTTATGGACCTTTATGGTTCCAAAACGAATAGTGTAAATGCAACCTTACTGTCTGCTGCGGATACTGTGCATGACAGCCAATAATAACCACATCCTTTTACTAGTATGTCAGTGTACTAATCGTCACTCATTTTGTGCTACCTGTGGGTTGTATCGAGGGGTGGACACAAACCATATTAATGTAATTTAGAGTTTGAGGTACTGGGGTAGTGGCTTATCACACATACATTACAAAAATATTGCATGCTATAACCTAGAAAACTCACTTGCCTATCGAGTGCCCACATATATACACACACAGAGTTTAAACTGCTTTTTAAAGTTGTGCCATGCTATCATAATTTTTCATTTGTTCAGAGAGACACCTCACTCTTTCCCAGGAGTCTACTTTCTTAGGTGTTTAAGTTTCATCAGTAACTCAGAGGAGTGTTTTAGTCATCGCTTCCCTGTCAGTTCGATTCCTAGTAGAGATTCTAATGTGCAGAGAAGGCTTGCAGTGAAACATTGCTGTGTTAGTGAATTGTAAGTATTTTCAAACTTCTATAAATTACGTATTTGCTTTCTCTCCTTGTGTGTTAGTTGTTTCTAGCAGAATCTGTTAGCTGCGTGTTTAAGCTGCTCTGTTTCTGAACTATGTTGAAAATAACTGTCAGTGTAAATAAAGAATTTTACTGTCAAAACCTTTGGCTTTTGACAGGACAAATGGCAGCCATATATAAAGACAGACTTCTGCAAACTTTGGAGGACTTAGGAGATGAGGACTTTAAAAAATTCAGATGGTACCTCTACCAGAAGGGAGCCCTAGAAGACTTCCCAGCAATCCGAAAGGGACGAATAGAAAATGCAGACAGGATGGACACTGTGGATCAAATGGTCCAGACCTACTGTATAAACGCTTGTAAAGTTGCCAGAATGGTTCTGAAGAAGATGGACAGAAATGATCTACTGGAGAATTTTTCAGAACCCACTGGTAAGTCATGAAGAGACTTAAAATAGAATGACACAAAGATACTGAAGAGCGCTCAGTTGAAGCCAGTTGGACCATTTGCAGGCAGTCTTCCTTCCATTCAATAGTGTTATTTATTCTGGCAGATGAGCGTGGAGCCCGCAGTTTATTATAAGCAACAGTAACTTATAGCTGTGTAACCTCTAGAGGTCATGGTAATTGTGGCATGTATGGTACAAGGACTTATATGGCTGCTTAAGCAGTGGCATGCTACTAGGTGATGGGCGTTTGTGTACGTTTGCCAGGTTGACTGATGCAACTTGTAGAGTTACACATCAAACACAGCTCAGTGCAGATTGTTGGTGGACGTGCAATGATTTAATAACATTTAAACTGAGATATACTGTAAGTTATTGTGACTTAGGTAGTAGAGGAGGTGTCCAGTGTCTGGTTATTATAGTATAGTAATGCTAGAACCTACAAGGACATTCTGTAAACTGGTAGCCTACAAATATGACCCTATCTCAACTTTTTTGAGGTGTGTTGCTGTTAGCAATTTAAAATGTTCCTCCTTTTTTTCTTTTTTAACATTTGATCTGTTTTCTGTGTTATGAATAAATATGGGTTTATGAGATTTGCAAATCATTTAATTCTGTTTTTATGTAAATTGAGTGTCCCAACGTTTTTGGAATTGGGGTTGTAGTTGATATTATTAACTTTATACTTTTTAAATTATAAATGTAATGTTTATTGTTATGTTTGTCGTGATTTTTCGGTTGATAGTACAAACAGGGACGGAGGAAGATGGAGAGAAGGAGAGAGAGCAGGATGAAGTGGGTGTAAAGAGCGACAAACAACAAAATCATGGTGAGAAAAAAGACAGGAACACAGTGATTCTGCCACATCAACTGTTTAATGACCTGGATCATTGAGAATCTTCGCATATTGTTCTGTTTTTCCTACATTCACTGTAGCAGAATCCACAATACTTTCACATAATGTACTTAGTTAATGTTTCCTGCCATCATATTGTCAAATGTGGGTTTTCCTCAACCTGTGCTTGTTTCATAATCAGAGGGTTCATGTACAATTACAATGGTAAAACTTCCCTGGCATTGTTTTACTTATTTTGGGATCTGGTGAAAAAACACACAAAAAGCTTTCATTGAGGTCCGAATTGGGTCTAAAGTCTGCTCAATCTAATTGAGTCTGTTCAGATCTCCTTTTTACTCTCTCGGGTATGTGTCAGTATGTCCAGTTCAAAATCGACCTGCTTTGATTTTGCCTTTATACACCTCCAATGAAAAATACATTGGTAATGACATAGTTTTAATGATTTAGCCTTCATGCACAACCACAATAGATTTGAAATAATACAATCAAGATATGATAATGATCAAGATGTCGAAGAGGTTTCACAAAAATATGGCATTTACCATTTAGTGTGTCAGGGTTTGTACAAAATGGCAGACCCAAATGCACACAAGCAGACAAATAAATAGATTTAATAAAGTTAACTGAAATACAGGGAACTAATAAATCACAACCAAACTAACAAAAGCAAAACTGAAGACTGAACCAAAGACACAAAAGGTAACTAGGAACAAAGAAGAAAACCAAGAATGGAGAAAAACATGACGTTAGAGGGCAACAGTGGCACAGTTGGTAGGGTAGTCATTTATAAACCCCAAGGTTGTGGGTTTAATTGCCAGTATACCCCATTTCTGGCCTTACGTCGAAGTGTCTTTGGACACGACGCTGTACCCATGACCCTTGGCGCCTCAAAGGGGCAGCCTGTCCAGAATTCCGCCAAAGGGATTAATAAAAGTATCAGTTATTATTATTATTATTATTATCCATCCATTTTCTGAACCACTTAGTCCCCATGGGGGTCGTGGATGTTCTGGAGCCATCATTATTATTATTATTATTATTATTGTTGTTGTTGTTATGTAGCATAAAACTAGAAAAACCTACTCACAAATAACCAAGGGAGACAGTAAACTAGAATTCATGTGACAACTGGCACGGCATGGAGAACAGGTGAAAGCAGACAATGAAAAAGTAAGTCATTAATAAAACTAAGACTGGGAGTCCAGATAGTATACTTACTCACACACCAACCGGTCAAGGCAGATGGCCGC
>OMLM01003756.1:3987-20736 GCA_900302695.1 Helostoma temminkii | reverse complement strand
TTTTAATGTTTAGTGGGTATGTTTAAGTCTTGAATAATTAATTGAGATGTTGTTGTTATCAACTGTTTAAGGTAATATTGTGCATTTGTGGTTAACCTTGTCAACTGTTATTCAAGACGTCTTACTTGATAGGCCAGTTTAAACTGTATATATGCACTTTTACATAATATGTTATGTTAATAAATTTCACATATCATACCACTATCCACCATTGTGTCTCCACCTTGAGGGTCATTGGAGTTTGGAGCAGCATTGGCTGGAGGATCATAGCCAATCACAAGATTTATTGTAGCCTGGAAGGAAATGATTTGCTGGTCTGTGATTTTATGTTATGCCTTTGAAATGTGTATGAGTAAAAAGAACATGAGGTTGAAATATTTTGACACAAGGAAAGAAACTTACTCCAATATTCTGTCCACTTTCACTGGCCAACGGCACATTTTTGGATGGTAGTGATCTTAATTGACCTGTGGCAAGGTCCCTCAAAGAAACTTTGGTGGAGCCAATAAATCTAAAATACAGGAAGAAACAGCTTTTTACAGCACTGTACATGACAGTAGAGAATTTTCTTGGTGACAATCCTGACTTCCTTAATAAGACCAAGTAAACCATGGTTGTCCTTTCAGGCAGCCAACATGTCAGTAACTGAGTTACACATTGTAGACAAATGAAATTCTGTACATGTGCTCAGATGTCATATTCAGTAAAAGGATATATAGAAGGTCACCACCCAGAGCTAACAAACCCTGCCTGCTGAGACAAACAAACACACCTCATAAGCCAGCACACAGACAGCACTGTACAGTAGCTACGAACCACTGATTTTACAATGTGTTCATATCACAAAATACACAAGATTGTACTATTCTGAAAACGGTCAAACATAAATGCGGCAAACTTAAAAGATTCATGAAACATCTCTTCTCATAAAAATCCAGATACCACACACTTGTTAAATTATATTTTTCCATTAAGTGATTTATATGAAATGAATGATTTTGTATGTAAATAATTATGTTTGGAATGTTAATTATAACATAAATTCAGTACTGATTTAATGATTAAAAAGCATAAACTGATTCACTGAATTGTTGTCCAAAAAAAAGAAAGAATAAGATGCAGTTAAGCTTTATCCAACACTGGCAGAAGTAACAATGTAACCATGACATTCCTCTGTTAACTGACAAAATTACATGAAACTAAATGGGGGAAACAGTCTATTTAAGATTTAAGTAATCTACCATTTTGTGTCTGTAGTTTCAGCTGCTAATTGCTTGAGGCAGTTTACTTTTGTGTGGATTATGGCATTTCTTGGTGTGTAGCCAAAAACTACTAATGTGCAGCATGTTCATGCTCAAGAGAAAAAACTTTTTGCTAATGTTAAAAGGTCATTAAACATTTAAATCCAAGACAGCGGAAACATACTGTATACTGTAAGACTGAATGAAATAATGTTCAATGTATTGTGTCCAAAGTATTAAAGTGAGCTAGTGGAATGCAGTATGTTAAACAAATACATCATTCTTTGGGTGGACTGAGTAATAATGTTTCAGTAACAGTCCAGATAGAAGGAATTTTCACATGATAATCACACACTCACTATGGCCCTTTGATTCACTGAAGGTTCAGAATCAGACACATCCAAGATTGGTTTGAAATTCAGCTTTTTACTAGATCCAGATATTCAAAAGCTACAGCTACAGTATGCAGCTTTTTAAAAATATTCTTTAGCAAAAATATGCTCCATAACTTGTCTTAATGTGGCAAGGTGTTGTCAAAGTCTCCTGTGACACAGGGGGACACAGCAGCAATAGCAGTGGTGTGTCCCTGTGTCTCAGACTGATGCACGTATCTGCTGCAAGGCACACCACAGACATTGACCATGAATGTACAGTTAGGCTCATAAGTATTTGAACTTTGTTTCACATCGCCTTTGCTTTCAGCATGCGTAATATGTGAAATATGTGAAACTGGATCCAGGTCAGATTGACTCTGCCACTGCAACTGTTTTGCTGTAAAAAAGTTCAAGAATGCTACAGGGTTTTTATATGTTTGATGACAAACCCTAATCTGGCCTTCCACATTATATGTACCATTGGTTTAAATCTAATGATAAAACGTCTGCATTTACTCTAAGTCTTCTGTTGACTGTAAGCATTAACACATATACTTGTCTCTCGCAGATTGTTCATGACCCCTTTTCCTCACCTAGGAAAGTTATCTATCTTTAACAGTTGTTCTCCATGGTTTGTCTCTAAATCCAATCCATTTGTAATGGATTTGTTTTGGTTTTTCAGTCTGGTCGCTGAAAGTTGTGTGGATTGCATATTAAGTTACTAACAGTTTCCACATGCAAATGCAAAATAAATTCTAGACCCCTGGTCCATGTATTTTTAAATGAGGAGGAAATAACCAATAGCTGAGCAGCCAGCTGTCCAGATACTTATGAGCCACGTAAAACTAATGTCTTTAAATATAATGGCCTACATGTTTCATCCAATGTTTTCGATCAAACTCTTTGTTGACAGTCTACACTTTAAGCACTTCTTGATCAATTCCCTTCACATTTGCTGTGGAGGTGTACAGAGTTAAAATACTAAATTGTTTTACTGTGTAATACTTATGAGCTCAACTGCTTGGTTTTACCATAGCATCAGTATTTGATGCGCTTGGTGGACTGAAGTGTCATGCTACAAGTCTTGCTTAACTTCCTAAAGTTACATAGTGTAGCTTTAAAAAGCATCAGAAAAGTAACTTTGAATATACTTTATACACAATTGCGTTTTTATTAGCCTAGTTGTGGTGGGAGAGGAAGGAGAAAAAAACATACAATTATTCAATGTACTAAACAAAAAAGGATGCATATCACATTATCACCACTTCAGCTGGACAGACTTTTATCGGGAAGAGAAACAATGTTACTTTCTGACTTGAGTCAGAGATTCAGTGACTTTATAAACCTAGTATGTATCTCTAAATCTGACTGTGACCAACTATGTTTAGTTTTCCAATCTCATTTTTTTAAATAATGTGTTATCAAAGAGTGGCTTCAGACAGGATGTGTCTCTGAATGGAATTTTAAATTGCACAACTCTGCCAAGTTCCAACTGCTCCTGTCTACAAATATTTTAAAGGTTGTTTAGTGAGAAGGGTGTTTATGGCCTGAGTGGACACAGTTGTCCCTGGATTCTTTTTCTATTTCGCCTCTGTTTGCAGCTTGACTTCATCTTGATAAGAGTATTCAAATATAAAAAGAGATAGTCATGCAATTTGACTAGTACGTAGTGACTCTAGCTTTTACTACTGCCCAGCACTGTATTGTGTATAAATTAGGAAAGACATGCTTGGACCGACAATTTTCCCATTGTTTTCCATGTAAACACACAATAGAATGACCAAAACAGACTTTCAGACCATTGTCATGTGTTGGTGTGTCACATAGAAAGAAACAACCACAATGGTCAAATAAGTGCCAACATTCACTCACAGGCAGGGTTATCTGACTTTTATTGAAATATTCATGATGTTAATTTATTCTATATATAGTATAAAGTATAGTACATATACCAAAAAAAACCCTGCGTAACCCTGCACTTTTCCATAACACATATTAGGATGACACTCCTACATTATCTCAGCCCAACAATTTTAATCAGCTACCTGTGAAGATAGGAAGTGACTTTACAGACACAGTCGTCATTGGTTGTGTTTGAGTTCAACAAGTTAACGCCCTCCCTGCTCCTTTTTCAGATCTGTTAGGATAGATGAGCCACAGACAGCTTGTCTGTGACTATAGTGTGAAAATATTTAAACAACCACAGTAGGTGAAAGTAGGTGCAATATTTGGTGAAAACCTCTGAGGTCTGGTTCTGATTTTATTAGGAAATTAAAGCAAAGAGGATTTCTAGTGAAAGGATTAAGAATTTTCCTAACCATATTCCATAGTACCTGCTTTTCATATTGGTCATTTTAGTGTCAGCATATCCATTCAGTTATTTCTAAAAGTCTGACTGGGAGGGTCAATCCTGTTTAACTGGAAAAGTAATTTTAACAAAACAAAACTAATTTATTAGTAAGCAGGAGTAAGCAGGTAAATTTCACTTGTATCTAATCAACTATGGGACTGTCACATTATGATTATTTGATGAAATTGAATAGCTTTTGCCCATCCCTTTCACTGGTACCACAATACACGTATGGTCTCCAGAAGATGAACTGTAAAAATATATTTTCACCAGACCCTTTTCAATTAGCACCATCAGGTTAAAATTTGTGCATACTGTGGTCTTCGTGGTTCTGGTTTTTATTACTAATTCCCTGCAAACCTATGCAATTATTATACCTATACTCTGCTTTGTTTAGTGTTAACAAATAAAAGACAGAGAACTTGATAAACTTCACATGCTCTACATCACGTTATAAGTATTCTTATTTTGTGAGCATGTTAATGTGATGACATAAATATTTAGTCCAAAACTCTGCTTTGCCCTTAAAGCCCTTGATGGTGCAACATGGCTGTATAAGCTTTTAAAAATATGTATGCAGCAAAGATCTTCTTCCTTAGACTAGTCTATAAAGACTTAACCCATATGGAAGCTATAATTATGTTTCCATAGTTGCGATTTTTATCCAAAGAATACATATGTGTGAATTTACTTTATGAGTTTGTCTCTAAATTCCTAAGATCGAGACAGTTGCTATTAACACAAGAAGACTTTATACTGCAATCCTCTGATTGTTGGTACTGGTTGTACTGGTTAAGAAGGCACCGATTGCCTTTTTTGTTCCCCCCTTAGTTGCCACGACGACAGGGATTGCCCATAACAGCAGCTGAAAAACTATTTGAGAGCGAGACGTCCCACTCTGGTCTTTAGGGAGTGTGTCAGTGGGCCAGCCCAGTGGAAAACTTTACTAAGTTTAACACAGACTCATGCTGGAAACACATTTGAAAGCTCCTCCCTCAGTTATGATTGTCCCAAGTACTGGGGAAACTTTTATATGGTAAAACATGCAAATAGAAAAAAAAGTAGTTTGACACATCTCATAGGAAAGAACTGTTTTGATTGCAGGCTTTGATCATAGTAATTAGTGATGTCAGGGAAACTCTCTTGGCAGTCGGTCTAGATTGGTCCCATATGTGACTCTAGCCCTTATTTCGCAGTAACCAACTGTTATTGAGCAACTTTTATATTAAAGCACTTCTCACACGGTATTACAGCTGTTCATACATAGTGTATCTACAGCAATGCCCAAAATGCAAAACAGTCAGAAAGTTAGAAAATGAACTGCCACAATATTTTTACTGTTCCCAGTCATACAATGCAACACTAAAGACAAACAGCGATTCATCCATGCATTGTTGTCCTCTGAGCATCAGTTCTTCTCACATAGCCAAGCAAGTCTCAGCACGGCAAGAAGGGTGTAAGTGGGTAGAGACAGCCTGCTAAATAACTCAAACAATGGGTCACTGTGAAAGTATCCAACTTACTCATTTCCTTGTATATTACAATGTATAAGACATTGTGTATTACAAGGTAAATATCAGTGTAATGTATATCCAAACCTGGTGCAATGGATTATTTAGCAGCCAAGGTGCTTAAAAAGCTAATGGTAGCTCACACTGTAAAAACTAATATCTTGAGAACTGCAAAGACAGATGAAGAAACACACGCCTCAAATACTGTTGGCTAACCTTCTGAGTAAGTAAATAGACTTATTTCCTGGTCTTCGTTCAGACAAGCAGACATTTGCACTGTGAGGTGAAGCACTTAGATTCTATTTCACCACTGCAATCCCACATTTGCACAAAGTATAAAGCTAAAAGAGACGGGGAGCGCCGTCTGTACTGCACTTACTTGTCTTTCCCAATGGTTTCATAGTCTTTCACAATAACATCTATGTAGGAGCTTGAGTCCAGTGACGTACCCTTCAGATCAAACTCAAGCAGCTGCAACACAAGATGAGGGACAGTCATTTAGGTAGGTCATTGTGGTACTTAGTTGTAGTTGTCTCAAAGAGGCATCATTTTATCTGTTCTGTCATATTACAGTGATTTGCCACCTCAGTGAGGTCTCATAAAGAACCATTAGTCCAAGTGTGTGTAAAGGAGGTTTACCTCATTCCATACTGGATTCAGCTCATTGTCAATAAATTTTGTCTTTTTCTTTTCATCTAAAAGTAAAATACATTTCAATCAATAAGAAAAAGCAGTATCAATAATTGCAGTTTGTCATTGCTCATTTAGAAGAAAGACTTTTTTATTGCAATGAAAATACAACATGAGACATGATTGATAGGTTAGCTAACCCACTGTAGGTGTCAGTGGGTTACAGATTCTGAAAAAAAAAGGGAGAAGCTGCCGCACTTATAAAACAAATAAATACATAAAACAAAGAAAAACAAAAAACAGTTAGGGAGAAGCTGGAAGTCTAGGTCCGGTTGCCATAATCTGGAGGATCAGTCTGTGTCTGAAATCAATTCAGCAGCTGAAGGCTAATTTCCCAACAAGTTCTAACTTGTCTTTTTCCTTTATGACAGCCTTTATCTTCTTTTTAACTCATTTATGCTATAGGTCCATGCAGATTTTCTACACAGTTGTCTTTGCATTTGGAAACGTTGTAACATGATGTGAATATCTTCACTGATGGGCTGATCAAGCTTTTCTCACACTTAAGACTAGACGCTTTAAATTCTCAATGTGCTATTAGACCTTCAGTTAATGCACAAGTACAAGAAAGCTAAGGAAGAGCACTAATGTATAAGTGAATGATTGCATCGCCTTATAAATACCACCACAAAACTATTAAGGCCATAGAGTGACGTCAAACTGAATACACATATAATCACATTGAAATCATTATTTAAGAACATATCTCAGGCTACAGATGATTTCCCTGCTGTTTTTACTGGCTACAGTTAAAACTTTATAAAGTCACTTACCTTTAAAAATCACAGTTGTGATAGGGTCAGGACTTCCCACCTTCTTTTTAGGCAGACTTTTAGCCGATTCTACCAAAACCCGCAACATGGCAGCAAACTGTGTTAAAATAAAAGAAGTAAAGATGAGAATCAAAATTCAAAGTCTAGACAGGACTTTCGTGCTTTGGCATCGCCTCTACCCCATCACTGGAGCACACACGGCAGGGATGAAGTTTGCGAGGAACTAAAACACCAAGTCCCGCTGGAGAGAATGAGGGGAAACGAGGGCGGGTCACGGGTATGTGATTACTCTCCACAGAGCAGAGTGGCTGCTGCCATCCTGTGAGTAACTGGATAAACAGACAGAATGTAGCTGCAGTGGTTTTCATGAGGACTACACCTTACATCCGTTTAATGACAACAATAACTCATGACAGAAATGTTTGAATCTACAGAATAGTTTATTGTGGATCATTAAACTTTTTACTGCAGATTTCTACAGTTGATAAATTTTAGAGCCCACACTGCGATGTTCTGTCACTGCATCCAGAAAATACCGTAGAAACCTATACAGCTGTGTTTGTTGGGTCATTGCATGTCGCCGGCTGTTTGCTCCATGTTAATTAGTGTCGGAAATGACCGCCATTCCTCGTGGTAAACTTTGCCTCTGCATGGTTGAGCGCTGACCAAATACTCTGCTACGGCGTCATCTAGTGGCTGCACCGGGCAATGCCATGTAACTTTGACCTCTATTCACACATACATGTAATATAGCGTCAAACGGGGTTTATCCATCATTGCATTGCCATGGTACAGCACTGACCCGCAGTATGATGGCGCAAATCAGAAGCTTGTTGCTTTTCCTTTGGCCAGATAATCAAAAACCTGTCTACACCTGGAAGTTGACTTAAATTAAATAATTGGTAGGACAGAAAACCTGTGATTTCTTTGTGTACTATATATAAAAATATACATATTTATGGTTTTGAACAACATTTAAATAGTAACTGAATTTATTGTATTACTTAATTGAGGATTGTATTGCTACTGGTGGGTGTAAGGGGGTATTCCATATAAAATATATCCCAGCCAATGAAAAATATTCTCTGTGATTCACAGTTTAGTAGAATAGACTTTTTCATAACAGTGGTTTTGACATGTTGTAGCAAAAAAAGTACACATGCGGTGAATTACATGAAGTGCTGTAATAAAACAGCAGTGACTTAATTAGCTTTTCTATGACAGTTTGAAACCTGAGTCTGGAGAAAGGCTGAAAGAAGATGTATCATTTTAGATATCTGACAGTATAGGTTACTGTGTGTAGGTCTAATATTAGACCAGGTACAAGGAATTGCCCAGCAGACCACATTCCACTGGGACACGGGTACGTTCATTAGACAGAGCAGGAGGCTACTCTGAATAGCTCAAGTTCATTGAATTGGTACACAAAAGTGCTGTGAGTTGCCTGGTAATAATTAAAGTGTAGTGTTCTGTTAGACTGTAAGAATGTGACAAAATATCACCTTTTTATTTCACTCTTTTTTCCCTTTAGAATATACTTGTACAGAACAGGATTTAATGTCCTCATTATGTTTTAGCAGCTGACCTGTCCTTGTGCACAAGTTCTCAACTCTCCTGGGTCCTGACTTACTTCGCCTCTTTAAATGATTAACCCAGTGAGGGCTTGTGGCTGTGACTGTGTTACCCCCAGCAGACTTGCAGTTATTTTGGAAACTCATTTCTCCATGGTCTTTTCTTTAGTGATATGTTGACTTTCTTCTCTCACAGTAGTCAAACATTTGTGACAGATGGCTTTTTGATTCATGGATCTGGACATTCCTTCCCTGTCTGAAGACAAGAAGCTTTGTTTGAGCAAATTGGGTTTGCATGAAAACACAGGGGAAGGGATGGAAACAAAAGACCAGCATGTTTAGAGTCAGAACACAGTGAGGATCTCAGACTGGCCTCAGCTCTTTGTAGGGGAACCTGTGCCTGCTGCATTTTTGTTACCAAGATATGGACTTCAAGACAAAATCTGGATTTATAAAAATCGACTGAAAAGGATGGAGTATCTGGTGTTTTGAAATAGTTAATGAGGGATTCAGCCAGTGAAGCAAAGCTTATCAGTATGTCTTCCTTAAGAAACAGCAGAAATCCGTGGGTGGTTTATGAGACGGAGGTACCACACAGCAGGTTTTGGTGAGTTTTCTGTAGTTTCTTTCTGTCTTTTGTTTTCATAAATATAAATTATATCTATGAATGTGTTCCTGCATGCAAAAAAAAGAACACATACTATGTAGATTGTACACAGCTTTAACAATAATAATCAACAATCAAAAATCAAATTTCCTTGCGAGAAATAAATACTGGGTTTAAATTTCCATTCTTCAGTCCACTAGATGGATCTGTCCAGAACATTAAAACAGCTTATGTCAAAGTCCTAAACTGTACATTAGTGTCACATTTTCTATCAGTGACTTAAATTCACATTTTCTCCACTCAAACACTTCAAGCATTAACAAGAACCTCCTCACCACAAACTTTTTTAACATTAAATCTTTTTAAAACTCCCTCTCAGCAAACAACTACAATTTTATTACTTAATTATTTTATGGTTCTATTGGTTGATTGTGAGAAATGAGGACCGCTCATGCATATTCAGATGGATCTGGAAAAGAGCTCACAATGCTGAGACATGTGACTTATTGTTTTAGTCTGTGGTGTGGTGTAGTTTCCCTGAGTAACAGGGCCACACAGAAGCTGCTGCTGGTGAGAAACACTTTGATCTTTAAAACATCCTTCAAACCTACAGTGACCATCCTTTATTTTTACTTTGCAACACAGCACATGCATTAAGACACACTGTTCAAGTTCCATACATCATTCGCCTGAAACTTACTTGGTGTCTCACAAAAATAGGTGAGGTGATAACACTTTACAAATATCCTTTAAATGAGACTTCATAATGTAAAAATCCATTTTACGCGGATGAGCAGTGTGTTGCCCCAGTACTGCCACTTGGGAGCGCTGCCTCCATTGTGCAGTGAGTATGAGAGATGAAGATTGGATGGCATAAATAAACAGCTGTATCTCACTAGCAAAGAAAATATTTACTGTTGTAAGGACACTAAAGTTTTTTAACAGTTTTTGGCTTCATAACTCATTAATTAATTCATATGTCCTACGTGTTTTGACCCAGCTGTTCACCTGCACATACAATCCATGAGAAGCTGGCTCATGGGCTGAAGTCATAAAACCAAGAATAGCTCCCAGCTTAACACAGCATTAGCCCTGATTTTATGACTCTCAGAGGGTCATTAGAATAACTCAGTACCAGCATCTGCTTCTCAAGCTGGATAAATTCAGACCTAAAAGTGGTTCGTGGTGGATGTCTTCCTGGTAAATATTTTTTTCTTTTTGACCTTAATTAGTTGTTACTATGAGTAAGTTGAAAAATAAACTCCCACTTTCTTAACATTGTAACATTTTCCTTTGTGTGATCACTGCTACGCTCCTTTCTATAGTGATCCAGCCTGTGGAGTTAGCCCCGCAGAGAAACTGAGCCCACAACACCTGCAGCTTCTGAGAAATGCTTTTACCTGTGCAGAAGCTAAAGTGCAGCTGGAGGAGCACAGGTCAAATGGAAGGAGTAGAAGTAACAGAGGAACGAGTAAAGAGTTTGAAATGAAGTTTGAGGAGTTTCGGGATGTTCTGAGGTCTGTGATTGGTCCAGATATTGAAGACACATGGGTTGAGAGATTCTTCAGTGAGGTAATAACAAACAGGGAATCTAGGCATCTATGAAATTATTGAATAAAAAACACCACACAATCAATAATACGAGTAATTTTGCATTATTATACAGGAAATTTTATCAGCCATCCTAAAAAATAGCTTCCAGGTCAAAATGATGTAGCGACTTGTCTTTACTTCTCCATATCCAGGTAGATATAAGTTGTAAAGGTCAAGTAAAATGGCAGCAGTTGTGTTCCTACCTGCTTCTGGAGTACACTGAGAGAGAACGTGCCTCAATCCCCACAGCTGCTCTGCTGGACTCCCAGCCGCAGATCAGACACTGTGCTCACAACAAGGTATGACTCCACCAGTGCTGTTAAAACAGCAGGGAAAAATTCATTGTTGTAAGGTGTTTAGAGTTGTCAGTTTTACCAGATCCCACATAGAAGTTCCAGCTGACATCTTCTGCTAACAAACGGCAAAATAGGAACTAGTTTAAGTAGCTAATTGGTGAAGGAAGTCTAGTGTTAACGGTTTGAAAACCGAAGGAAAGGGAAGGAAATGTTGCACCTGTATTTACCCCATAGTCAGAAATATGGCTTCAACTGGCAGAGAATGGTGCTCTCTAGTCAAATGTTTAAGGCTAACCATGTTAGCCAGCTCAGTGTCTCAGTGAGTGTCGGCTTGTTTGTAAGGTCATGTTTTATAGGCCGTCTGTACAGCTTATTTTGACTAATCAGTAGGATTTCTTTTTAAAAAGCAACGATCCAATAAATAAAGTTGCTCAACTGAGCCCATTATTTACATGGTTCCTATTTTAACATGTCTAAATGAGACTTTCAAGGGGATTGTTTTCTGCTATTTTTACACTCTTTCCAAAGTACCAAGGCTAGTCAAATCTCACATAGGCTTTAACAAATGAATATTTAAGTATAATACTTACAACACACATTCAGCTAAGTCACTTTTACAGAGTAAATGTGCTAATCTGGTAATGAAGGCTGAAATGTCTGACTGATTGCACCAAAAGTTTCCAGCATTACAAGTTTACTTGCAGCATTTTCCATCTTTTGGAACTCAGTTTGTCCAGTATTTTTGCTATACTACCAAATATTATCTAAAGTTAGTACTTTATTTCCTCCACTACATCTTTTTAAATAATTATACGCATTGCTTTGCAGCGTGAACCAACAGTACGTGTGGTTGCTGTTTCCCATCCTTCTCCACTGCGTTATATCAGTGTCAGTAAGGGGGGTCAGATCACTGTCTGGAACAGCAGCCTACACATCCTCAAAACTCTGGGGGTGAGTGACATCATTGTACTACTTTTACATCAAGCTGGAAATGCATGCAACACATTCACCTTTTTATACTAAATTCACAGCTTGCAGGAGACCCAACAGAGGACGTGGCTAACACAAGGAGGTTCAGAGGCTGGACAACAGATGCTGTCTATATGGACAATGTCAACATGGTTGTTATAGCGACTGACTGCAGAGACTTGCACTTCGTTAGTGTCTCTACAACAAGTGTATTTGAGGATGTCCACCTGTTTGGTACACTTAATTGCTAACATGTACTAAATCGTGCTGCTGGAACTGATCACTAATGAAATTTTACAAATGTAAGTGTGAACTTGTCTCATCATTCTAAAGGGTTTCGCTGTGTATTGACTTCTCTCTGTTATTGGCATGATGATCAGGTAGGACTGCTATTACTTTGAAATTATGTAGTTTGAACATCACTTACCCACGCAGAAAGAAATATCCATCACTTAAATGAGTGACTTTTGTCCCTCCAAGTGTCTAGAGCAACCTCCTCTGCTGTTACTGGGGGATGAAAAAGGAGGAGTCCACCTTATGTGGTTTTTGAACCCCTCTAAAGGTCTTTTTAAGAATCCCAGCAAGAAAGTGTGCAGCCCACAGAGGATCTTTTTCCCAGTAAGTGTGACCTCCTGTATTTACCTGCTCAACTCAATATCTGGTTCTTGCAGATAAATATACTTTGCAGGTGCTCATCAGAAACCACACACACACAGAGACAGCAATTACATGTAACTGTTGATTATGCTCCAGTTTTACAAACAACACTTATAGATGTCGATTTTGACACCAGGACCTCAGTGAACACAACAGCGTGGTCTCCTATGTATACATCCCGAATATTCACCAGGAACCAATCAACAGAGTGATGTTTGAGCCCAGTACCAGCACCATCATGACATCATCAGAAAGTGACGATACATCTGTGGTGTGTGTGAATGTGACACTAAAGCAGGAGCCTTACATTTGGAAAATTAAACAGGTAATTGATTTTGCAGTTGGAAAGTGGTTGTGCCTTATGTGATGCTGAATGATATTAAAAGCTTCCTCAGGGTAAAATTAGACTCTGTAATAATTAACAGTTTTGGGTAAATAATCAATTTGTGAAATTGTTATTGTCAAGGCACCAGCTCCAGATTTCAATCCCACAAAAGCTGAAGATACAGTAATATACAGTATAATGTCATATATCAGACAGTATTTGCAGACACTGTAGCTTCTAGAAAAGACAAAATGTACAAGAACAAAGCAATGTAACATTTTTGCAGTTATCTGATTTTGATGTGGATCAAGGTCACAGTACAGACGTGTCGGTCACTGTATTCTGGTCAGGCTGACACTGAGCTACCATAACTTGGTGGGTCAAAGTTTGATATCGATTGCTCTAAAACCCTTTTTAGAAGGCATAAGCATGTCCTTTTGTGGCCTAGCCTGTGTGATATAACTCTATTCTTAGGAAGGTTATGTGTAGAAGGGCAAACATGGTAGTGAACCAAATTACTCATAAAGTTTGCACCAACCCAGCGTGTAGTGGCACATATAGTTACTCACTTTGTAGGACAGAAATAAAGCTGTTGCACAAAACATTACTAAACTGGGTGGTGATGCTTCCTGTTATACAGGATGACATGTTTGAACTAGCCCACAAATTTTATACTGCAATTAACTGTCTGGACATTTTAACAACGAAGCCACCCTTAAAAAAATTCCACAGTATAAACAGTTGAGAACAATTAACATGTTTTTAATTTGATTTGTATAAGTCAAGTCACTCTGCTGTATTTTTCATTAAACACCAGTTCATGAACATTTGTGTCTGCATTCTTTCTTAACCTATGAATGGTGTTTTGTGTCTCCTTTCAGGGAGCCAAATGTTTTGACTACAATGCTTCTCTGCAGTTGATGGTCACAGGAGGTTGTGACCGAGCAGTCAGACTGTGGACCTTATACGTGACAACAAGTCCTGTAGCTACACTGCTGGGTCACCGCACAACTATACTGGATGTTGCAATCTACCAGCCTATCAGGCAGATCTTTAGCTACTCCAGAGATGCTGTGAGTGATAAAGATTTAGAAGACTAAAATGGTCTACCAGTGGTTCTGTGCCATGGCATTTAATAATGCATGGATTGACATTTTCTCTTTTGGTCAGGAGCTGAGGGTCTGGGATATTTCCACCCACCAATGTCTGAAAATCGTCCACCTGCACTTTCCCTGCCTACAGCCAGGCCGTATCCCAGAACATGGAAACTTCCCTTTCCTATTACTGAGCCCACCTCTTCCTGAACACACACAGCCTCACTTAGTGGTGGGTTGCAAAGATTACCTGGCGCTGCTCAATTTGGCCGAAACAAGAAGAGGAGGGGGCGAATGGTTGACAGATGAAGGAAGGGATTTTGGACCAGAAACTCAGAGTGGCCCTGCTCTTTCCTGTGCCCTTTATAACCCCACACTTAGACAGGTAGTGACTGGACACGTGAACTCATCTCTTTTTCTGTGGGATGTAGAGACAGGGAGGCGGCAGCTTCAGATCTTAAATGCTCACGGAGAAGATGAACTCACCTGCATGGCATTAGACTCCTCTAACAGGAGACTGATTACTGGGGCTCGTAATGGCACTATTAAGGTTTGAAACCACCTCTTGTCACTACAAGTTTAAATAAACATTGAAAACATTTACCTAAATATTTAGACACATATGATAAATATGAGATTATGTTCACCACTAAAAGAGAGATTTGGTAATGGGATGGCCCTCTTGTTGACCAGGTGTGGAACTTATTAAATGGTCTGAACCTGCACAAGCTGGAACCAGTCACTAACTCTGAAGTCACTGGAGTGACGTGTCTCCATGACAACCAGCTGCTGGCCGTGGGGTGGAGCCAGTGTATCGCTCAGTACGACATTGCAGCTGCCAAGGTAATATTAAATTGTTCTTTAAGATCTCTGACACAGCATTAAGGTCAGCTGTGCTCTGTTGCACCTGTAAATGTACATTAAGTACACCTGACTATCACAGAAAGTAAGAGATTACCCAGAGGTCTGCAGAAACATTATTTTCATGTATTAAAGTGTCACAGTACATGGTATTCCTAAAATCCTCTTTCATATTTGATCTTCTGTGTGGAAAAAAAACCCAGAATAACTTTGCAACTAGTGTAAGTGTGGCCATTCCGGCCATTACTGCATTGAAAAGAAAGGAGTTCCTCCTATTGAAGAAAACATCAAATACATGGGATTCTGATTGACTGGTGATTCTTGGAAGTGCAGCACAAACTTTCACTAATAAACAAAAGGCTTAAATAGTAAAAAAATATATAGTACCACATAAACTATTGTCTTATCTCTGAGTTGAAATACTTTGTCCCGGATGTACATGTCGTGCAACACTACAGCAATAAACATCTTGGCTAGTTAAATCCAAAAAATAAATACACAAATAGTAAATAGTTCACATAGGTTAAATGGACATTTTTAAATCACTTGTGTTTCTATTGCTAGTTAAAAACTATAGAATCTTTTTATTGCCTAGATCCACTACATACCAAAACCCACCTACACATTTATACACATTGACACGGAGGTCTTAAGAAATAAAGTAGTATACACAGTCTATGTATAAACTACAATTCTGAGCCAAAAGTCTGGGGTTGCAAACACTTGAAAATCTTGTGTTATATTTTACCTCTCAACCTTTAGCTCCCAGGTGGCCATGTGGTTGCAGTCACTTAGAGTCTACAGTAGTAACATTGAGACTTCATGCTTCTCCAGCAAAGTTGGAACCCTGTTTTTGCTCAGTTTCTCTTTAAAAAGTCTCTAGTCTCAGTATCACCAGGTTGTTTTTTGAGAAAACATTTAAACTAAAAAAAGTATTGGAAAATGAGTAAATATGAGTGGATGACGTTAGTTATAATATCACATACACATACACCTGGTGAAACTAAAGACATCTGTGTTATGCAAGACATCTACAGCAGTATTTCTGACATTGCTGAGGTTCCAGCTGTTAAAGAGCTGACCACAACATTATACCTCAGAGGTGTAAACAAAATCAGCAAGCCAGAGAAAGAAGTAAAGCTGCTTTCTACAAAGCAACACAAATGATGTGCAGAGTTTACAATTGAAACCGACAATCCTTTGCATGTAGCAGAGCCCGAAAACAACACTGCACTTGAGAATGTGTAAAACTAATGCTGCATTTAAATGTTTCCCTAGGACGTGTATGTGAAAGCAAACATGTCGTGGAAGTCCAATAATGTCCACAAATCAGACATTCTGGCTGTGTGTCACTGCTCTGCTCTGGGGGTTGCTGCCACAGCGAGTTATGATGGAGAGGTTGTTATCTGGAGGCTGGAGACACAAGGACCACTGCTCCATGTACGGAGAGAAACACAGGCACAGGAGACAGCTGTGTATGTAGCGTTGGATAAATCTGTTTTGACAAGTTCAAACTGACATTCATTTATTTATGTAGTTTGATTGATTTATTCATTTGTACATATTTTTGTAAGGATTTCTTGATCTGTTAGAAATGGTTCTCATATAGTTTAACACCAGTCAGACATGTTATTGCTGCATCTTATTACTACCAGCACAATAACACTATAAAGCCTACTTTTTAAGTATTACAATAACAATTGATTTCATTATCGATTAATTCCCTTTATTTTTTTGAGCAGTGTATTTTTGTCTAAATTAAACAATTAATTAATATCTGATTACACCCACTGTGGCCCGTGATGTAATGATAGCAAATATGTGGGAATACAGCAAA
>OMLM01003755.1:4892-23932 GCA_900302695.1 Helostoma temminkii | reverse complement strand
GGGGGGCACAGATCATGATCTCTCCATGCAGTTTATTTTCTCCTATAAGTCTGAAGATTGTCGGTTGTAATCCGGCCTGTGCGCTCAATGCAACAAATACACCATGAAATTAAAGGTTATTGCAAGAGCGTAATGCAAAAGCTCTGTTTGAGATTACTAAAGCTGTTTGCAGACCTGGGGAGAGTGAGAAGCGGAGACAGAAAAGCATGTTTTTCTTCGTGTATTTAACAGTCCAAGAATCTGCCTTTGATCACTGGATTGATCTGGCATTTTTGCAGATACTTGTTAATACCCTTAAAAAAACCCTAAGGACACTGCTATAAAACTAACTTTGAATGTGTTTACTTAACGTTGCATATTTAGTTGCGTTTTAGTTGTCTAGAACAACTAACCTGTAGCTTAATCCAGCTAATCCTTTGTACTGTAACTTCTAATCTAGTGCTGTAGTCTTTTTATAAGCATCGTCCTCAGCCTAGATAGAAGTTGGGTGGATGGATGCAAAGACCTAGGCCTAGTCTCAGTGTTAAAGTAATCCCATCTGATAAGCAAGGCCTTCCTCCTCCTCTCTCTTTTCTTTTCTCCCCCTCTCTCTGTCTTCCTCCTCCCTTCTCTGCCATGGCTTGGTGGGTCTGATTTGTAGTTCTGCTCCTCTCTCACCGCACAGACAGCTTTAAAGCCAGGCCCCACAAGCCCCCTCTGATATGGGAGAGTTCATTAGAGATGTGCCTTTGATGGGCAGCCTTTTCATGTGACTACCGGTTTTTCAAATACCTTGATGTAGAAGCTTAAGAAGGCATTGTGCAGTAAGCCCTCCTTTTGATGCGACTTATTTAGATCTGCATAGTAAATCAGGGGGGAGTAAATAACCAGCCAGCAGATGGAAGCAAGGAGATAAGGCGCCAGCGAACAATCGCATTTGTATTTTGTTATGATGTTGACAGCAGCTAAAATTCACTAATCTAGAGCCACTGATCTGCATTTCAAAGAAATCTCATTTAGCAGTGGGGAGGATAAAGTTCCTCTCATTGTGTCTATTTTATTGCATTCTTTGCTAATTTATCTGCCCACAGATTTAACGTGCAGGGCTTGGTGGTACGAGCCAGCGTCCAGGCATTGCATAGGGAGTCTTAAATACTGTGAAAGCGGTTACGTCTAGACTGTGAGCTGAGGGTAATTACACGTCTGACCATGAATAGAATGAGTTTGAAGACTCATCTTTCTTCAAGCGGGCCTGAATTGCTCAACTAACACTGATAAGGAGCATTTGGTCCCCACAGAAATATTGCTAGTGACTTTCCACAATGCCCCCCTTTTCCAACACCAAGGATGGTATTTACTTTTAAGATAAAGTTATTGTGTACAGTAATCTGACTTGTTAGCATAATGTTCTCTTTCATCGTAGGACCCTCCTTTTTTTTGCAGTGTGGAGGTATTTGT
This sequence comes from Helostoma temminkii, assembly GCA_900302695.1. Lineage (NCBI taxonomy): Eukaryota > Metazoa > Chordata > Actinopteri > Anabantiformes > Helostomatidae > Helostoma > Helostoma temminkii. The sequence continues at coordinate 22,495 of OMLM01003755.1, read as the reverse complement.
GGTCCGGGTCTTAAATAGTTTATCTTGACTTAGAGCACAAGCGCTTTATGTAAATATCCGCCTATAGCATTATTAGGCCTTCGTGAATATTTGAATGCATTTGCCATATTTATAAGTTGATAGAATTTACCAGTGGTTTTATATTTGGCATAAAGATATGTGTGGTATTTGTAAATCCCTGCGAATTGGAGGTCATAAAGACTAATAGTATTCCTAATGCTTTCTCAGTCAATAAAATATGACATCTGCACAGCCCAGAGGTGTTATGATGTTGAAGTCTACTCACCAGCAAATAATTTGAAATAAATGGGCATTAATCTGAAGTAAGTTTTATATCTAGAGTATATTTTAAAGTATTTTTTAATGGATACTTTTTTTTGCAAAACAAAGACTTTTGTCTTACTTTATATCCACAGAACTATATTTTATTTCTCAATGTTCTCTATGTAGATTTGCACAATATAAATGAATCATATGATTCTGTTCAAACCGTTCAAACCTTTTCATGTTTGTTTTCTCCACACACAGTGCATTGGTTGGTGCCCACCCCCCTCTGAGTAAATGTTGCACAGCAATCTGTGCAACATTTTCCACAAACTCAAAACAGTGAAAAATTATAGCAGTTGGCATGTTTTGTTTTCAGCTGTGCTCTTTGAGCTGAGGGCTTTTTGTACAGTTCAGAGAGCACATTCCTTAGGATTCAGCAGTCACTGGTTGCCTGTAGGGCTCATTGGAATTCTGGGAGAATAAAAGGAAGAAAAAAAAAAAACCTCAGAGAGGAACATCCAGGCCATTTTGTGCCCGTCATGCCCCCGGCAGCAGAACTTTGCCTCTAACATGCTCTTCTATGAGAGGATTTTTTTTATTCTGATACTGTAAATGTGATTCACTCTATGTACAGTAAAATGTCGATGGGAATCTGTGGCTTCTGTTGTGGTGTTTTGCATTAGCTGTAGTTGTGTGATTAATACAAAAAGTTACCAATACTAATGGTTTCTGAATTTTATGGATGCCTTAGCATGTGTACTTAGATGCAGACAGCTGTACATGAGTTCATGAGAAATCAATCTTGTCAGTTTAATAGTGTGATTTACTTGCCGTTGAGAGCTTGAGACCTTGCAGGCATATAGCTTTTTACTGTGTGTGTGTGTGTGTGGGGTGTGGGTGTGGGTGTGGAGGGTACTATGGCTTATACTGTACTGTACATTGCCTATTTGTGTATGCACTCTCACACGCAGTAATGCTTTACAGGAAAATCCAGGTGCACTTTGTTGTTCCAAGGTTTATTGCTTTCACCTACAAGCCATACAGAAAATAGTTATGCAAGACACAGTCTAGCCCACACATGTCCTCACCAGCACTGAATGTGCCTAGGAAATGTTAAAAAACATTGATAGATAAGGACTAATAGTGGACTCTTTTGTCTTGTTACAGATAGGTGACATCGCTGGACTTCTTCCACACCTGTGACAGACAACAACAGAGAGTTCTCTCCCTTAGGGTACGTATTTGAACATGTTTTTTTCGTGTCCATCTGTCAAGGAATCCTTAACCTTGACAAAGATTAGAGTAGCATTAACAGTGTATTTTCAAGGATCAGTGTTAAAATACAGTGACCTGCTTGTATCCCCGGGATCATACATTAAAAAAACTCCATATGAAAAGTCTTTTCAGTTATTAAACTAATTTAGTTTTTTTTATCACGACACCAAACTGTGTTTTCGATCACGGTGTTACAGTATTGTTAACTCTGCTATGTTTGGGTTATTGTAGTGGCTAGTGGAGGTCAAGGGGCCCCCATTCCCTCTCAAATGTAACAAATCTTCATCTTGTCCACCTTGATAGAATTCCCCCTCCAGTGGGCAACCTTTCAGTTGTGCCTGTTTGCTTTTCACACCCCAAGGATTTTCAATCTACTCCAGCTTAGAAGTTATGATATGCATTATGGCAGACAAATGTGGGCAAGCTTGGATATCAGGTTTTTTATTTATTCTGTTGATGTCTTGATTAAGATTTGTAGCAGAACAGAAAAGAATAAAGTGAACATTAGTTTTATTAGCTTTAACCTCATGGTACTGCATCCAGTGTGTTACTCTGTCCTGGCTGTACAGAAGCTAGAGAAGACAAAAATGCAACTTTGTTCAATGTACTGTTCATATATTTAGTCCAAATTCTTATTTTCTTATGTTTATTTTTAGGATGAAATATGCACATGCACCTATAGAAAAAAGCAGACTACACACACCGTAAAGTCCAAAGTGGTGAGTGAATGAAGTTTTTTTATTGTCCTTGCATGTCCAGTGTTGTGTTTTCTCATAGATTAATGTGTCCACTGCAATGAGCCACATCAGTCATAACTGTTGGTGGGGGTTGGCTTTGGATTAACAAAGTCCTGGGTGCTGAAATGACAAACAGCAGACCTATGTACTAGAAAAAAAACTAATGATTACATGGTCTGGAAGGTATTCATCTTCTAATATAAATAAAAGAAGGCATGTAATAATAATACTGTATTATGTGCTTTTATTCAGACATGCAAAGTATTTCAAATAGAAGCATTTTTAATTAGCATCAAAATAGTGAGTAAATTGCATTACTGCTTCATGTCCTACGGTACATTATCTGAAGCAATTCAAATGCCAGTATTTGAAAAGGATGTAAGACTTTATTCAGTAGTAAGTGATTTTTACATACTAAAAAAAAATGAGCAAGTAGTTAATATCTATTAATTAGTAACTATTTGGTTGATTGTGCACCTTTGTAGTCAAGCTCCTTTTTTATCTAATAATACAGCATGGTGCTAGTCACCAGGTCAGCCTGCAAATTAGTGTGAAGAATTTCAGGTCATGTAATGGGAGTCACCAATTATATCGCCAACATGAGTAATGTGGCCACTCCATTGATTAGATCTCCCACAGGTGTATCAGCACCACAGAAGTGCACACGCATACACACCGACACACATCAACTCGCGATTGTGAGAAGAAACAGAATAAAACTTTTAATGTTGTTGCTTTGGGAACGTATAAACATGGCAGTGATTAATCAGATTTTGTGTTGAAAGTATGGTGCGTGTGACTGAATGGAAAGATTTGCTGCAGGTATGGTATGTTCCATATGCTGTCCGTCCATAATTAATCGTTTGAGTATGAATGATTATAATCAGCCTGCCTAAACATTGAAATGAACAGTAGAGACTGTATATACATAGGTGATTTCAGGTTTAGAGCTGGAAATTGCAGTGCATTTGCATTGAAACCATAGGTTTATTTAGATATTCTGCCCCAGCCCTTGAGGACAGAATCTTCAATGTTGTTAAGTACAGTAGCACCTTTGAGGTACAGCTATGATTAAAGCATATCGGCAGGAGTACAGAACTCTAGAACTGTAGAACCAGGTCCACTTCCCCAAGAGTCCTGTATTTCCTGAGCAAAGCAGAGAACAGGTTTCATTTTCCACCTAAAAGAGATTTAAATATTAGTTCTTAATTTGTCCAGTATTCGGTTAAATCTTCAAAGATGTACTCTAACTGCATATCTGCTGGCCTGAAAAAGCTCTTCTAATCATTGCAAAAAAGTGTAATTGCCCAACACTGCAAGCTGTACTTCCAGTGTATACATATATAAAAATCTACAGCAATTAAGTATACCTTTGGCTGCTTTAAAGCAGCTGCAGTTAGGACTGAACAGCCCTCTGCTCACATTTCCAGTTTGAATTGATTTTTTGTCATAGATCAGAGACCTCTTGTCATTCAATTTCCAATCCTCAAATGGTTTCTCTGAGCCTGCTAACTGTCGTCCCTGTGAGTGGGCAAACAGGGAGAACCTCCACGGGTCTTTACCCTGGGCACTCAGAGCAGTCGAGGGGGTAGAGGCAAAAATCAAAGAGACTTGGATCATTCCCCAATGGCAATGTCCATTGTCTAGCTGATTTGGGATTGGTGCACTAGGTGAAACTTATGGGGTGGGGGTGGATGGAGATCAGGCAAAGCAACCCCCTTTTTTCTAATCTTTATCCACCATTAACCCCAGTGCCCCAGTGTGTGGCTGAGATCAGGGCCAGTGGTCAATCCCCCTTTTACTACCACCCAGAATATTTTAAAGTTAAGCCCTTTCGCTTAACAAAAAGTCTTACTCATCAAAGGTTTACTTTTCCTCTCTTCCTTCCTTGTGCTCTGAGTCCCAAGGATCTGTTGCAATTCTTCATGCACCCTTCTCTCTATGGTCCAATGTTTTGTCTTCACACTAAGGCAAGGGGGAGGGATAGAAATTGGAAGTTTTGGAAGTTCCCCAAGTTTCCATATTTTAGTTTAATGAGGTTTGGTTTGGGGTCTTATAGTGCCGTGCTGTGAGCAAATTGGAGAAAAAGTGGATGGACCAATGACGTTATGCCCTTTGCAGCTGATCTTTTGAATTAGGAGCTGTCCTGGTTTTGAAGACTCTGGAATGGTGCTTACTTTATTTCCACTGAGGAAATATTTTTCACACCTGATATGTATATTGCTCCATATGTAACCCACCATATGTCTGAAATAAAACCATAACAAAGCTGAATGCATTTCAGAATTCCAACTGAAGATTCCACTCTCGCTCTCTCTGTATACTATAGCAAAAACTGGGTATTCATCTTGCATAAGTCTGAGTGAAAGTGACACAAATGAGGGATGGAACAAAAAACAAGAGGTTGTAGAGATGCATGATAGACAGTGAGGAGTGAAGAAAAGAGATGGAGAATGTTTGTCCAGAGTGCACAGTTGCCATGAGAATAGAGAAAGAGGGGAGGAAAGAAGGCTCAGAATGAGTATAGCCATCATTCCTTAAGGACAAGATAAAGAGGCTCAATGAGCTTATTGATCCTCATGGCTGCCTAAGCTATTTCTCTGTCTTTCTTTGTCTTTCCCACACCCATTTGTTTTTTTAAAACATTAAATCTCTCTAGTGTTTTGCAGAAAAGTATATGATTTAAAAAAATTCTGATTTAAAAAGGTCTATTTTGGGCTCATTCAATATTCCTGCATATGTACACTTCATACTGAAGGTGACTGAGGCTGGAAATGACTGATTGCAAATATCGCATGCACCAGGTTAATTTCTATAAACGAGCACAGATCTAGTGTTTCACGTGTTATTCTTTCCCTGCAACTTAATTGGAGAAATCTTGGGTGCGGAAGCTGGATTCAATGGCATCTCTCCAGGAGCTCGAGATTATTGTGAAAACCAACCCGAGGCAGGCATGACATCAGAGCGGCCTGACATTAGTTTGAACTCCTTATTTCAGGTGGGAAGAATTATGAGTGGCTTCACTTGCAGGTGATCGTGTCCAATGAATCAGTTGCACACAGTCGCGCATTCTTCTCCCAGGGTCTAAATGCTGATTGTCTTGACAGATTGAACTCGTGTGTTATCACCAAACTGTCACGCAGCCTCATTTTTCAGCCTGCACACATAACCCTAAGTTTATGTTAGCCCTTCACAGTGCAGTGTTTTATAGGGATACTGTCATTATGACATAAACGAAATCTACACTATTTTCACCTACTGATGAGTTCTGTTTATCTTAGGGCCTGCGTATTTTGTTACAGCGTACAGAGCTACCTTGAGCTGTCGGAAAATCAGGGCTAAATTCTTTGCAGACATTTCCTAAACACAAACATCATGTTAATATCACAGCGTTCTGTCTGTTATTCTTAGAAATTAGTTTCTAGGAAACACATCTCTGTTTTTGTTCTTTATTAACCTCAGAAAAAAAAATTGCGACAATGGGATATCAGGTTCCTGTGGTGAAATACGACTTACATTGTTTAACTAATCAGATACAAAGAAGGTTTGTACCGTAAAAATGTGAATGACATTGTTTGTTCTATTTCATGTTATGCATTTAATGAGATTTCATACATATTTAAATGACAACAGTAGTGGTTTCACACAGACTATTTTTTTTTTTTTGCATATTACATTTTAATTGCTTAAAGTGTGCTTAAACTCTGCTCTTTAAGATTCCTCTATGAGATAGTGCCTTCTTCCGCTGTAGCACTCACTGTCTTTCTCACTTTTTTTTTTTTTTCCAACTAAGTAGTTTCAAATCAAACCACACGGTCACAGCCACTGAAAAAGCTTTTTACTCCAGAGGCAACTAGCCAGGTCCTTTGTTCATAATGATCATTTGATCGCAGCTTGAAAAGGGATACAGGCGGCAGCGAAATCCTACAAGAGCTTGGAATTTGACTTGCTCACCACAAACCACAAGCCTAGACAGTGCAACTCTCACTACCTGGTTGGAGGCAAAATGGGCAGAAAGCATCCGTGAGTGTGGATAAACACACTCACACAGCATGCTCGATTTGGGTCATAGAGCTGACAGACAGTGGAATGTGAATGTGTGTATGTTGACAAACTCCACTGCACTCTGAATGGGGTTTGTGATTACACCTCATCATGCGTGCTGCATCGGTCCTGTCCCCGGCCCCCGATCCTTCTCTCTCTCTCTCTGCTTTTCTCTTCCATGTTACTCCCTCTCTCTCTCTCTCTCTCCATTTCTCCCTCTCTCACCGCAGTGCCTCTTGGGCAATCATGTGGTCACACTACCTGACTCTCTGCTGCTCAAGAGTGCAGTTGACAAAAACAGCCCGAGGCCCATCATGTGGAAAAGATTCAGTCGGCACACAGCATACATTCTACCCCCCACCCAGCAACTCCTCACTTTCTCCCTCTAAGTAACTGAAGCACCTGGGTGTTTCCTTCTTCTGCCCACCTGTGAAGGGAAATGGCACAGCTTTCCTTTTGGCTGGTTCTGTGTGACAAAGGATGTTTTTGCGTTTGCAAATTTGTGCGTGGATGTCGCCTAAAACAGCCATGTTTTCACAAGTGCACGTGGGTGTATGTGTGCACTTTAGCCATCCCCTCTCCCTCCCACTCTCTGAGAGGTAGTGCAGGCAGTTTCTCTGTCAGTTGAGTTGCACTCCTCATGTCATGTAACATAAAGCTGGAGGTCAGTGAGAGCTCTCAGCTGTCAGTCAGCTTGGTGGTCCTGGGCTGTCGAACTGCTCACCTGTGTTTATTGGACAAGACCTGCTCCACATTACCCAGGGAGAACACCTTGTCTCTCTTCCTTTTCTTTTTCTCTCTCCAGTGGTTTCTCTTTCACTTTTTTGTCTGTTTCTATGACCCCCTTTGTCTGTCTTTCAAACTGTCTCTCAACACTGTATCTCTTTTTGTTTATCTAGTTTTTTCTTTAAAAAATAAAAGTATTTTTTAAATCTATTGCTGCCTGTCTTCCCAGTTCTTCTTCCTGCTGTCCCAAACAGTTAATTCTTTTCTTGCTTTCTACTCCACTTCTCTTTTTCCACTATCCTTTTGTTTCCTTTCCACCTCTTTCTCCCGCTGTCCATTTTTATTTTGTATTATTTTGGGACCTCTTTGTCAGCCCTTCAGTTTACAGCCGCGCCGTCTCTTTGGCAGCGGTGTTCATCTCTTCGCTGCACCTGGATGAGCACACGCACGAGCATTCACACACTGCCGCTAGAAGACTGATTGAAAGTTGTGTCTCAAAGTTGCAAATGTTCACTGAAGCATTATATTGTAGATAAAGTAAATAAACTAGGTTACCATGGGAGAAATCTCTGGAATAGACTGCAGTGATCTGGCAGATGACACACACACATGCATGTAGCCTTGCATGGAGGCCTTTTCTCTTACACACATAAACAGACACACATACATCAGGTGAATGGCTGAAAAGGTGTCAGTGATGTTGAGGTGAGCAGAGCACAGGGTGGGGAGATATTTTCTATGGCTCAGGAATTTCACAAGTTTAATGTTTTTTGAAAAGAAAAAAGTCTGGAGCTTGCAGCCAAGTACAGTAAATGGTATATAGGTTGATAATGCAAAGGGCATTTCTTTTTTGCTTGGCGGATTTTTTCAGAAACTAACTTACCCACAGCTGAAAGTAGTCTTTATCATTTAAACTTCTTTTATTCACACTCTCTTTACTCTGAAGTCTGTAATTCTACTTTTCTTTTCAAAAGTTCTTGTCATTCAGTTTAATTCAAATCATTTTTGCGAGAAAGACTTATTAGCTAAGCTAGTTAGCATATTGGTTAAATGTGAGGGCTGACTCTTTGTGGCTACAGAGTTTTAAACCAGTGTCCATTGAATGATCCCTCAGTTTAGAGTGCTACTGAGGCAGTAAAGCCACACATCAAGAAAAAAACCCACATTCATATTTCCACCTGTATTATATAAAACTCCCTTGTATTCGCTGCGCTTTCCATTCTGTGCCGTAAAGTGGTATAGGTGACATGGTAATACATTTGCATTGTGCTCATTGATAAATACTCTACCAGGTCCTACTCACTCCGCTGCTTCTAAATGTGTTCGGACAGAGCCTGTATTGTCAAAAGCACAGGGGTCATTCAAAACTCAGTCTCCCTCCCTTCTGCCTTTTGTCAAACATTTCTGTGCGGGTGATAGTTTTCTCATTTATTTAGTGAATAGTCGGCGGGTGAAGAAGAAAGAGAGTTTTACATTATGGAAATGATGGAATGGGTTATAATCTCCCACATATTCATCACGGCAGACATTGGACCCTTGTGATACTGTCCTCCATTTGGCTATTGTTCCTGTTCTCTTTCTGCGTACTGTTCTCCTCAATGGGCAAAGCAGGCTTTAATCCTGTCTCCCTTTGGAATGATAGTGTTTACTAGCTATCATTCAATAAGGAACCAGGAGCACGACACATCCCTCATCAGAAAATGCTGTGTGAATACATGTGTAAAAGCCACGTCCAAAAGAATTGTTACTGTCTGAGGATACGATTGAAAGGAGAAGATAGTTTGACAAAGTGATCGGATGTTTTATAACCTGGAACCCTCGCAGGACTTTTTGTCAGGACTTACTAGTCTCATCCATACTTACTGTATGCATTATATTACAGTAAAAAAAGAAGCTTCATGCGGGCCTTCAGAGTGTGCATGTCCACACGACAACACACTGACATGGCAATGCAGGGTAATTATTGTCTGTAAGTAGGGATTACGGTTTTAGATGTTGACAGTAAAGTGGCTCACAAAGTGTCTGTTTAACACACCTTTGTGTGGATCAGACACATCACATTCTTGCAAAGAGGCAAGGCGTCTGTGCATAAGAACCCCCCCCCATAAACTGTAAATATCCTTGTCATGTATTAACAGTTCAGCGATAAATATGGACTTATTTTTCTTCCTGTTCATCTGTTTCTGTGAAAGGATTCACAAGCAAGCGAATTAGAAAAAAACAAATTCCAGCAAGCTGTTTGTCTTGCTTTATCTTTCTTCGTTTCCTTCGCCCGCTCAAAATTGTTTTCCCTACAAAGTCTTAACAGCATTAGGGATTAGTGTCATAGCTGCTAACAGTCATTAGTGTGTTTTCACCATTGTGTCATGCACTGTTTTCTACCACCATCCACCCCCCCCCAGCCATACCTCCTGCATGTCTTCTGCCTTCATGCCAAGTGAGAAATGAAAAACAATCGTTACGACCTCCAGCGACCCCTCCTGAAGCACAGTAAGTTAAATGGTTTGTAAGACGTTTAATTACCAAATGGTATAATCGTTATTCATCTCATCATTAGATGTACGATATTAAGTGAATTGTTTCCCCTGGGTCCCTGTGTTTCACAGATCAATAGATTTAGATGGAGCTCGATGGGGGTGGGGGGCTGGGTTGGCAGTGAAAACACTTCCGAGGCCTCTGATATAAACACATGCATGGTTTCTGTGATGCACAGTGGTGACATTCGCTCGTTTATTTATGCAGTTAGCTTTTATATAGGTTTAATTATGTTAATTTCTATGTCTGCACCCAGAAACACACACAGCAGTGTGTCACATTTTAAAATGGATTTACAGCTCCTGGGTTTATTTTGATGGTGAAAGGACATGAAACAATGGACAAGGTTATGGCACCGCAGCCTTCCCATTGGCAGAATGCTTGCATTTGCACTTTGGGGAACTTTGTTGGTATCAAGCATTGTTTGAAGGCATTGTGGAGACTGCTAATGCAGCGTGTACACCTCTGAGGCCCAGTACCCTGCAGCTTGATATCGCCTGTATTCCCAGTGTGAATATGGCTAAGTGGTGATTGGGGACTTGCTGCACCACAAGCTGCTATTCACTGCAGCCGGCACTACTAGCCTGAGTTAATTGTCCATTATCTACTATTATCTAAGCTCTCCCTCTCTCTCTCTTTTATTCTCTCTCGCTTATGATTCTAGCCGTCACCACCAGTTTCACTCACTCACTCTGTTTCCACTGCTTTTTTTCCTACCTACTCTAGCAACCTTATACCAGCGTTGTAGCCAAGTCCTGGCAACTGAGTTCAAATAGTAATAATGATTCCCTTTGTTCCCGAGGTACCTTGAACAGGATTCTGAACATGAAGTCAGTAAAGCACCATGTTCATTTCTTGTCTGATAATCTTACTACTTGAGTGGGAGGTGATCTGGTGTCTTAATATTCCCATCCAAAGTCAAGATGGGAAGATTATTTATTTCAAAAGCATACAAATGTAATATATATTTGAATTTAAATTACGCTTACACTTGTTTAAGTGTTTGTTAACATTGATTTGGTTTTCGTCTAGACAGGAAAAAATCTGACTTACAATGGATAAGCTACAGTATGAATTAAAGATTAGAAAATGTTTCTTCTTTTACTGCCTTCAATTTGATAAGGTGATAGATCTATCTGCTGAGGTGTTTTAGGAATCCTCAGAAATTTCACTTGATGGCACTGTTTTCCTTTTTGCTCCTGCTGAAGCAACAGGGCATGTTTTATGTATGCTGGGCACAATTTGAAAAACCTGGCTGTGCCACAGATATGTCTTCCTTTCTCTTCCTGTGAGACACAGGCACTGAGAAACAGGAACGCCGACAAACAATAAAATCATGTACTATTGTATTTTTTAAAAAATCATTACACTCATGTAAAGTGGTTAAAAAGCAACTACACATTGGACTAGTTACTGTACAAAACTTCCTTAATTTTGTGTGTTTTTTAAATATTTGAGTTGGTTGGCAGGTTTTGCGCTGTATTAGGAAACATAATGTATATTTTAATGTACATTTTAACTACAAAATAAAGGACGGTTTCCACTATTTAGCTGTTTAAATTGATTAAGTTGCATTCCACCTGTGCTGCTCTGTTGTGTCAAATAATTGTATCATCAAGATTATACATATTATAATGCCTGGAGTGCTTCTGCAGCCCACACCTTCTCTCAACTGCCACTTAATATACAACACACAAAAATACAGTTGTGCATTTTTTATGATTAAAAATTTTTTGTAGTGACACAGTTTAGAGTTCAGAAATAAAAAAATTAAGGCATAAAATGCAGTTGAAGGGGACAAACAGCTGCCCTTTGTCCATTACTCCCTGCTGTCTAACAGGGAGGGGGATTAAATTGAGTTTAAATAGGGGTTGGATGGATGGATTGGGGGGTGTAGGGTGATGAGGGTCAAGATTATATTAAGTGCTCGCAAAGCAAATGGTTCAGCATTAGGAAGTGTTGGTCTGGTGGCTCAGCCTCATGAGCAGAGTGTAAAGACGCAATATATCACAGTGAAAAATAACTGGAGCTTGTATTTCAGTATTGTGCGCATCATAAATAAAGGTGTGCCATGTATAATTGAGGCTCGTGCATGGGGAACTCGGCTGGAGATGAGAAATGGAAATCTGTGTACTGGTAAATAGATAATCACACAAAAGTAATTGAGGTTTTCAAACCCCAATCTAGTCTGCCAGCATGAGCTCGTTTGCATGTTAATCACGTCAGTGATTTCCCTTCATCACAGGGAAGTCCGTGCACACTTCCATAACCAGCTTTTAATTGCATTTAAAATGTCACAGAGGTGGAACACATGTAATTTAGCCAGAACTGTGTCCAAATTAATGGGTACTACTGAGACGCTCCATTGGACAGGGTTTGAAATGAGAGAGGCTGTCCATTGTTTGGGTCTTTATTAGAGATGCCTCAGTCTTCCAGCCTCTCCATGATAACATCTCTACAGCACCTTTTGAAGTGTATATCAAGACTTCAAAATGAATATCAAGACTTCTGACAAGCATTTTGTGAACGACTTAACACTACAGAAGATGCCAACTTCTTGCAAAATAAGCCAAATGGATGGACATTAAAAAGGCGGAAAAAGAAACCTTAAAAGCAGAGACCGTAAAGTCATAGTGGTTGGTTTTAAATGGACAAAGAAAGGATGGAATAGTTTATTTTCTTTCATCACCAGGTGTTCTTTGGCGTATAAATTACCGAGATGATGTTTCCATAACACATCTTAGGGCACTCCAGAGAGGGGAAACCTGCAAAACAGACCTATTTAATTTTTCATAGAGGTGGACCATCAGGAGCAATAAGCCAATATTCCTCTGCCCCTTTTCCAGATGCCTTTTACACCACTGTATCTTACCAAAACCCAAGCCCCTCTTACTTTTTTCTTTTTTCAAAACCAGAAAAAAGTTCTGCCGAGACCTACATGAAAGGAAGGAACTGTTGAAATGTTAATTTTACCATCTGCTGTCGAGGCCTGCTACCTTTTTGTGTGTGCGTGTGTGTTTTCTTTTTTCTCTGCCTTCTTTAATTCCCACTAGTTCTGTTCTGTTTCATGAATGTGCTGCTATTTTGGCTGTTTGAAGTCATGGGGTCTTTGTGAGCATGGCTTTGACTGGCTGGAAAATACAATGCCACATGGTGGATGGAGGAGACTGTCCCATTAGTTTCCTGTTTAGAGCCCAGTCCCTCCTGGTAACCCTGTTTTTTCATATCAGTCCCAAGGTTCCAGTTAAGCTCCCATGCCCACCTCTAGTACACAGTCTGTCTGTCTCTCCTGCTGACGTGAGTATGCCCTTGCTCTCTCTCCTTCCTGAGTCTGCATGTCTTTGGGGACCTATCCGGTCTGTTTATCTTAATGGTGAAGATTTTAATCACTCGTTTACAAGACCCCTGGCACCTTTGTCTAATAAAAGTTTTTTCTTCTCAGCACACATTATTGCTAGTTTCTCGTAAGCTCAGTAAACTCCAGCAAATCCAACAACGAAATGAAATACTTGACAATTGTGTTTCTCCATCTTTTTTCTTCCTGTCTTCTCATCACAAAAGTTGACACTTTTAAAAGCAAACGTATATTGCCAAGTTTGCTGTGAAGATTTTGCCAAATGGATAGATTCCATTGTGAGATTTGATATTTGGCAATTAGGGTGAGACATCCTGTGTGCAGAGTTGCTTAGCATTTTCCTTGGCTGGGACCAGATTGTTTAGTCTGCTCTCATTGTGAGCTGTTTCTGAGCTGCAGTTGACGGTTGTTTGCAGAGTGCTGGGGGAAAATGTGAGAGGGGCCAGTGCCTTTCTCTATTTATTTATTTTCCCCGTCCTTGGAACTGGAATCTGATTTGTGTTCATGTTTCTCTATTCTCTCTGAGTGTTTTTTAAGTGTGGCTGCTGAAATCTAGACTCTGTATGACCTCACTGCGCGGCCTGTGTTTCATTAATGACCAGCCCTGTGGTTTGGGGAGAGGAATATTTTTCATATGACACCGCTTTGCATTAGCGTGGAGCGGCAGCTGCACAACCACAAAACCATCCAATTTTGTGGCTTTGAAAGGTGTGAAAAGTTCAGCTCCCTATAGCAAGCCTTGCATTTATAATTTTACTCAGGGTATGCAAGTGTGCGCTTATACGTGTCAGTGGAACTACTGAAGACTTGTAAAAGAAACAAAAAAAAGTCACCTGCTAATGAAACATTTGTCTTTCATTCTCCTTGGCAACTTGTAAAGTAAATAGTGAAGATATATTTCAGACTGAGACGTTTACACACTTGCAGATTTGAAATGCTGTGCCTTGGAGAAGCCACCTAAAATAACAAGCAGCAATCGAAAGTGTAAGTATCAATTTGACAGCTTGATTCATTTGTAATAAATATTTAATTTCAACATGTTTTTTTACTGTTTGGACCCTCAGAGTCTCTAATACAAGTAAATCTTTTAAAGTTTTTTTTAAGTGCCACATCTGGCAGAAGCTGTATTTTTTCGCAGATTGATTGATTTCCCAGGCTTTGTTGGAAGCGACTCACACAAGCCACATAGCAATTGACTAAGAAGCATGCAACAATTCATAGACACATGTAGTAAGCCTCTACACCCCTCCCCTCCAAAAAAGCCCAGACACTAGACTACTGTAACTCTGTTTGGTACCTTGCAGGATATTGAATATCCAAAAGGAAACCTCAGATTTGTCCCGTCCCTAAACAAAGAGGCCTTGTGCTGCTGCCTGCCTTTTCTCTTTCTCTCTCACTTTAGAACCATACTGGACTTGTCATCATAACACAACAAATACAACTTCTCTGAACACACATAGTATGTATATATTCCAGATAATTCCCAGCCACTCATTATGGTACTCTGCTACAGTCCTGGCAGCATTAAGTGTTGTGTTGTCAGCTTGAAGGCAAGCGGTGAATCAGGGAGATTGAGGTTAGTCACCAGGGCTCAAGGAGAGTGAACAAAGGAGAAGATTACCTAATAGTCCTGCTATGTATTTGAAGTGGAGCCTGCTGTTTGTTTGGGGAGGTTCAGGGATGGATGTGCAGGGAGATGTCTCACAGGCAGCTGATGGGTACTTTTAAGCTGTCAGAAACATCTCCTTTGCCATTTGTCTTCCTGAGTAGATGGCAACATGCTTCAACAGGGGCAAAAGGCAATACAGAAAGAAAGTTAATGATGTTTCCCAAGTTTGTGAAGTGTTGAAAATGTTGCCACTAAGTATAATTAGGTGCCTCTGTGTAAATTAAGAGTCATCCATGATGATAGCTTGACAAGTGTTTCAAGCAACTGATGCACGCTCCACACACTATTTTTGGGGTGTAGTGTTATGAGAGCTTTAATGAGCTTGATCTCTACTTGCATATGTTTGTAAACAACAGGCTTGCAGGTTGTCACTAAAAATAAAGTTCTATATTATGTTCACACCAGAAATTAATTCATAGTCACAGCACAAACATCATCAACCTAGTGTAAACCACTTAATTACATGCCAAGGCTGCACAAAACAAACTGAAACACAGATACTTGTGTGCATCGGCAAGTAATTTATTTAATTTGTTGTATAATTTTCTTAAATTAACCTCATTAAGAGAACGCATTAAAACATAGTGTTGGGAAGGTACACAGATTTCATGATAAGAGGTTGTGATACAGGCAACACACTTTGAATGTCTCACAAGAATCAATTTGTGAACAATACACTTTTCTTATTTAAATTTCTTAGAGCCATTTTTGGACAGTATAACCCAAACCACTCTATTGATAAGTTTTTAAAATGGTGTCACTGAATTTCTTTTTTTTTTATTTCATAAATTGCCTTTCCTTTCTCCTGTGATTTTGAACAAACAGTTACAACCTTTGATTCTTCGAAATCTCTGCCAGTCGTTTCTGTTTTGATAAATTGTACATCTAGTCCTATTTTCAAAGTCATCAGCGATTGCTTTTTTGCCACTCAGAGCACTGAACATGGACAGCTTTTAAAGGTAGTGAGTAGGTCTGATAAGTGGCTCAATCCTTGTACTAAAGCATTTTACTGAAGGTTTAATAGCTACTGTATAATCAATTATAATGTATTCTCTCCAACTGCAAATTTCCTCTAATATAACCCTTCTGCTGTAGCAGAAAAGTCCATCTGAATATTATTGTGACCAGCTTTTTAACATTACAAATCAATTGCGTGATTTTAAGTAGTTGGATTTATACTTTTGTTGTAAATTTCCCCCAATGCCAAATGGAATGCTGCTTGTATAATTCGAATAGCTAACCAATTTCAGAGTAGTGACATTTTTCATCCCAAAGATGATTCACAGTGTTTGTGGTACATCATGGTCAGTTCCAAATCAACTGTATGTGTTAGTATAAAATAAAACTGTTCATCCAAACATTTCAGCCTGGTTTGAACTCATTGAAAAGCAATAGCCTTATGAATTATCTTGCTGTTCCAATTTAATGGAGCATACCTTTGAATGACAGCATGTACCAGCACATCATCAAAGTGAAACTTACAAAGTTCCGCTTAACTTGTTGCTGAAATAGTTTCTCGTTTTCAGGAAAATTGCAATGCGCTAAGTCTCAAGAAGTGTATCGAGGAATCTTCCCTGAAGAAAAAATTGCCACTTGCATACTTGTCTTTGACCAAAGTGAAGCCCTCACCCACTCCAGGAGAACATGTGCTGTTTAGGAAGATATAAAGGAGTAATTTTATTACTCGGTACATCTCCCCTCAGAAGCTATTTCATTTCTCCTTTCAGCCACCATTGAAGCCTTTATTTGATCTCATATTCCAGAGTATGACTGCCTCAAACTGGTCGGACTCCATTTATTTTCATTTGGAAAACACATTTAATGTTGGAGAAGTGGCACAGTATGGAAGTGCAGAGCAGGGAGTTCTGGTGTGGAAGGTACTGAGGCAAGTTTCTGTATCACATGTGAAAGGGTAATTCCACTGTAGTTCAACCCAATGTATTTCCTATAAATGTAGCTATTGTGGCTCCATGGGTTGTGCTGACTTTGTACTCACCACCTCTTTTGTAGAGATTTGGGAAACGAAGACTCGTGAAAAACATTACGTATCAGTGCAGGCAGTGAGATTGTCATAACTTTCCATATGAATATGAATAAAATGACACAAATTAACATGAATCGTTTTAAACATTTGTGTGAGTCTGACTGAAACTAAACATGAAACATAGCCACCTGGAATGGCAATTATTATAACTTGTAGGGTTGTACATCTGGGGGACATTGATAGCTGACCTAATCACCCTATATATTAATTTGCACATTCTGATTTGTTTACGTGCGAGGCTAACTTTGATTGCAGTTACACTGTCATCAAAGAAAATTTTTTAAAAAAGGAGCAACACTTGTTGATATGTATTGTTTTACGCACATCACCATGTCCCAAATTTGTACCAAATGTTAGCATGGCCCGTCGCCACTTCTAGACCTCTTGTTCTCACAAATACTTCCTGGCAAATAAGCTTTAAGTTTGCATCCATACAGTGAAATTGATACAGCTGCATATCCTTTACTCTGCGCTTTGAACTGCAGATCATTGGAAAAGTGTGCCGTTTATATGGGAGCCCACTTAGGCAGCCCAGATGTAGTTGGTCACTTGAGAGCGAGAGGACCTCATAAACTCTGAGCCTTTAGAACGGCCACAACACCCATCTGTAGAGGCGAAATTAACCCCACTCCACCCACCTACACCTTCTTTAGACTCCACATCTTTGACTGTTTACTAAATCCTGAACCAGTGCAGCTGTCTGAGGAACCCAAACCTTGTCCCACTTCTCCTGAAAGTCTCTCTCTCTTATTTATCAGCATCTCTGTCTGCCTCTCTGCCTGTGCCTGCAGCACCTACTATATATCCTCTCCAGTCCCAACGTGTCTGGTGACAGCACAATGAAAACATTTTCATGAAAAGTGTCGTTTCAGTGCTCCGGAAGTCCCACTCACCTAAATAGTTCCTTCTCTATGTCTTGTCTGTCTTTCTCTTTTTTTTTTTTTTGGGGGG
>OMLM01003753.1:4086-63737 GCA_900302695.1 Helostoma temminkii | reverse complement strand
GGGGGTGTTTATGTGCCTGTACTTGTGTTTGTGTGAGTCTGCCTCCATTGCTTTTCATCTGCTGCCTATAGTGCTATCCACAACTCCACTCCCAATCGGTTTCCTAGTACTCAACAAAACACACACACATACACAGCTTTGCAGTGAGGTTGTTAGCAGGTGATAATAGTTTATGTTATTATTAGCTGCGTTAGCCTAGCCACCATGCCCCCCAGTGAGTCTCTGTCTCAGTGGAAGCCAGGGATTTCTCTTCATTTGAAAGCTGAAGGGAGGGCCTCGTTCAAGCAGGCACACACACGTGCACACACACACACACACACACACACACACACACACACACACGTAGACACAGACACACTGGGGGGCCTAAGGGAGGGCCAGTAACTGAGCCACCAGCCAAGGGAGCTGGACCAATTACATTGTTAGGATAAATGTAGCACCGTCTATGCATGGATTGTGGTACTTAATAGTCGGCGCGAAAAAGAAAAACTAGCCCTTCCTCCCTTCCCTTGACTTCTCTCTCGTTTGCCTGGGTGTTTTTAAATGGAGGGGAATTTGAAAACAGATTTATGGGTCAGTTAAATATAGCAGGCAAAACTGATTCCCTAACCAACCACCCCTCCTCCATAACTCCTTCCATCCATCCCTCCCTTGGATCAGCAGTGCTCTTCCATCCCTCCCAGTTTTCTTCTCATTTTCCCTCCCTTTGGTCTTTTATAAAATGATATATCTCTTAAAAAGGATGTAACAGTTCCCCCAGTGGAACGCTCAAACACAAATTGACAATCCAGACCTTGTGGTTTAATAGGCACCCTGTATCTCTCTTTCTGGCTTTACCCCCCTTTCTTTCATTCTATCTCTGTCTCCCTCCCACCTTCGTCTCTCCTGTCTCTTATTCTCCTGACCAACATGGACTTATTAAATGAAGCCTTAACTAAATCTAAGTTAATGAATTATTCTAACACCTATGATGTGATTATTGTAATTAATGGGCCACCGACGTACCTGCCTTCACACCAGACTTCCTAAATGAACATCTTGTACAGGACTAATGTCTTTCTTTTTGACACAGATTTAAATCTTCCTCTGCCTTTCCTCCTCTTCAACTAACAACCCGAAATGCATTGTGGAATAGAAATCTGGGTCTGATATTCATTTTTCTTCTCGAGAGAAAAAATACCCATGAGTATTTATATTATGGTTTCAATAAAATTGAGAGCACTTAAATTAGTGTTTAAAGGATTACCATGATCTCAGTGGGTAAATTTTTATGTCAGTGCTAGCTTCTGTAAGGATGTTGACCTCACATGATTTGATTTCCATTTTTGTCAACAGGCTTAGGTCTATTCCAAGAGATGGTATCAGTGAGTGTTTGCATTTGGATGACAAGCATCATTTGGCAATCCAAAATGTTTGTTTTAGAGGCTAAGAGAATCCCTCCTCAGTAGCTGTGCTATTTTGGAAATGTTTTTAGCTGCTCTTCCTTTAAAAATCATCCAGAGGAGGGAGGAGTGGTGTTTCACTAAAATTGTGTTTACCTCACCATACTGAGAGTTGTAAATGCAACGGTTAGCAGGTTTTCAGCAGCGTGCATGGAGGTGAGAATCTCCCTCCTCTCCACAGGCTAGCCTCAAGCACCAACACACAGACATGCTCCCATACTTTTTTTTCATACACACATGCACATACACAGACTTGTACACACACACTGCCTGCTGCTGCCTTCTGCTAATCCACAACACCAGCACAATCCACTTTCAGGGCTGCGCTGCTGCAACTGCGCCAAACAGGCCACAAGTTTGGTTTCTTCTCCAAGACACAGAGTTCGAGGCCATGTTTAAGATTCTGTTTCAGCAGCAAACATATAGACCAGCGCTGTTCAAAGTTCTAGTAGTATAAAAGCAGATAATTTGACAGAAAACCTTCCTGGTGTCTGTGCTAGTTCACGAACCTCGGCCAAGCCTTTCATCCTGAAGCCAATGTGTATGGGGCAAACATTCAGTGCGCTTTGATTTTCTAACCACTTAAGAAGATTTGGTCATGCTTAATCCAGTTTCTCAGCCGAATTTCCCTTCAAGCTGGTAATTATGGCTGAATAAAGTCTATACTTGAAGTATTGCTGTTGTTGCTGTTGTGATAGACCCTGAATTGGGTGTCATATCCCCCTAGTTAACCTGCAAGTACACTGAAGAAGAAGTTAACTCGCAACCTGAGCAAAGTTATTTGCAGTGTGGATGAGGGATCCACAGTTCAGGTTTATGTTTAGATATGTTTATGTTATTATTTTTCTCAGTTTTAAGAATAAATCACTCATCATTTATTAGTTGTTTATTGTTTGATTCATCTCTTTCATTCATTCAACAACAGAGGATCAGTTAGGCAATAAATATGAAACTCTTGACCACTTGTTGTATACTGTATATTCATATTCCCTTTCAAGGCTGACAGGATGGATTTGTAAATTACAAGCTTAATGATAATCATATGTTTTCTTGAAGGCTGTACAAGTTAGCATCTGGACCAGAGCGCTGCACAAATAGAAAACTACCCATTTGCCAAACATGTCTTTTTCAGGGCATACCTGTGTTTTAATAGACGCTTGTTAAAATTTGTGTTATGTACTTGCAGAGATGCCTTGAATTTCGAGAGATGTCTACAGTCTGACTGTGCAACATTCTGCAACATTATTTATCAGCTGGATTAGCTAGATGAATTTAATAATTTTGAGTTGCATCAGTTAATTTTCACAGCTTTAGTCACCGGTTAAATTCTAATTCAGTATTGTGCACTTGTTGCGAATAGTAAAAAACTAAACCCAAAGATTACATTTTCTTTTTTTTTCTTTATTAGCAAATCTGCCAAACCAGCAGTACACACTGCATCTCTCAGGTATCCTCATTGTGTAGAAAGATGTAAGGGGTACAGGGTTGACCCATGTGGACCCTCGGCTGGTCTGTGTGCTTTGCGCCCGCAGCAAAAAGGCAGCCCAGCACTGATGAGAATCCCTGTAATTGGCCCAAACCTGCACACACGGCCCCAAGCTCCTCCACTGAACATTGCCAGTGAGAGAGTGGAGGATACAGATGGAGAAAGTAAAGCAGAGAAAGAGAGCTGACCTGACTGAAGATGCGACTACACATTGGTGTCTGTGAAAAGATGCAGAGTTCACCAAATGAAGCAGTTCACCTCACCTGAATAATATTTATACTTTTTCAGTACAGAGACAATCACCTACAAAGCAGATTTTAACAATCTCCAGAGGGGAATTATTTTTCTGCACAGGCTTTCTTTTTCTTTCAGCTATTTATCCGTGATATGTTGTTCTTTTTTATACTTATATATATTCTCTTTATCCATCTTTATTCATGCATTGCTCCATCTTCTCATTTTCAATGTTAGTGCATGTGTGCCTATGTATGTGTGAATGGTGCACCACTGCACGTGGGCCTGCTATCTCCTAGCCACACTTCTGGGGCTGGCAATGCGACAAAACATCCTGAGGGGCCTAACTTTCCCCAGCTCTCCAAACCCTGCCTCCCCTCCCTCTTTCTCTGTTTGTTAGCCATCCAAGAATATGCCAGTCAGGTCCTGGGCAATCTGCATGCTGCCCTCTTGCCATCCTCCACCTCCCATTTCATCCTCTCCTTTACACCTTCTCCTCTGTACCACTGTTATTTTCTCTTTTCTTTCTCTATCTGTCCCATATTTTCACTACATGCACCCTGCCTGCTCGTCTTCTCTCTGGCCTTTGGCAGCCACTGTAAACCCACTGCATGAAGCGGTGTCTGTATGTAGCTCGGTACAGTATGTGTGGTGACGCCCTCTGGACACACTGGCACACTCGCTGACAGCTTGATTTGGACCGGTGTCGGTGTTGCAGAGGGAAGCAGACAAGCATTAGAAAGCATGTAAATTTACATATCCAGACAACATTGAGATGATTTATGTTTCATTTAGGTTAACTGTGTTCATACCAAAAGATTATTATGTTAAAATATATTTATTAATTGTGTGATAAATTGATATTGATTTATCACACACCTATAGCAAAAGTATATTTTGAGTTGCGAATTTGTCTCGAAAATGTGTATCAACCCAGAATTAACATATATTATTTTGAAATCCCAAAATTCATTTGGGATTGTCACTGCAATATAAGAATGACTTCATAATTTATATAAACTGACAGAGATGCCATTGTCAAGAACATATTTATTACATCATATATGCTGAAGGCAACAACAGGTGAGGCCTAATATTATGAGCCTAAATTGCCTCATTTCTAATTAATTTCTAATTCATATATGTTCTTTAAAACAATATAAATACACAATATGCATCTGGTTCATTATCTGTTGCTATGGGACATATACCAGCTGAGAATTAAGAACATGACCCATAAATGTTTTATCCGGTTCTAGTTACAACCTCACTTTTAGCTGCTGCAAGAAAAATCAGTGAAGCCTGTGTGGGTCTTATTACTGCAAAATGAAAATGATTTCAGGCAGGATTGCTAGAAATGTCTTCAGTGTGAAAATTGCTCACTTGTTTTCCTGTCATAGCAAGGTTATTATTTAAAGAGGTAGTTTCAGCTTCTTCTAGATTACTTATTTTGCTTAATTATTTTAATTACTTATTTTAAAAGAATTAACCTCAAGAGAACATTTTTTTTGACTTAGGCTCTGTTGATTAAATTTATTTATTGAATTAATTTTATGCTAAATATGCTAATATGTGGATTTGTGCTTTTTATTTCATTTTTATTTATGTTTTTATTTTTGTGGCCATTTTCCCCATGCAACCCGTAATGCATACAATGTATGCAGACACACTAGAGGCCATTGTCAGTGGGTGAAAGAGTGGACAGCCTGATGGGCAAAATGGCCTGTTGTTATTGAATGTTATTGATTGGTTGTCTAATCCTACTGTATAAGGATTGATGTGACTTCACTGTAGGCCACATCTGCATGGAAACAAATGGGAGGAAACACAGCAGCTACTATAGCAATACCTCCTTCGAAAAGCACTGATTAATGCAGACTCCTCCAGGGGTAAGAATGGAGGGATGGATGGATGCTAAGGAGGAGAGGCTGGCAGCTAGCTCCTAATGCTACAGGGAGAGTGACAAGAGAGAGGGAGTAAAAGGAGAGAGAACGTCCGGGGGCAGGCATGCAAGAAGGAATACACACACTATACACACGTGGGGAGGATTTTGACTCTTAATCTTGCCCTGTGTTGCTTTGATAAGGAGAGAAATCCCCCCCACCCTTGCAACAAAGATAGAGCTGTTCTCCTTTTGTCTTAAAGTTACGGGCATATTTATGCATGAGCTGTTTATTTGTGTCAAGCTTACAAATTAATTTCTCTGAGTTCTCCGAAAAAATAAATTATGTGTCCAAGTTAGATGTGACTTTGCAGAGTTTTAAGACAAAGCAAAACAGCACTGATGTCTGTGTAGTGACTACATCCATTTAAGTACACATGCAAACCCGCATGCATTTACAAATTCACATTCCTTTGAGTCTTTCAATCTAGTTTCTCAAGCGCAAGTGCTTGCCAAACCTGCAGTAGGTCACTGGATGTCAAGTGCACCACAGCTCTCATCTCCTCCTGCTCTTGATTTTGTTCTGTAATTACAGAAATGTGGGCTCCAACATTGACTGGCTGCTTACTTGCAGGAAAACTTATTATTGAATTTGATTTTTACAATTGTATCCAGCACTCTTCTCAGAAATCAGCTTCTTCCAACCCCTTACAATAACACATGACTATTAAAGTGCATTTTACTAGTGACCCATCAACATAAAGCATAAGTCCTTTTTGGCAGGCTTTCATTACAACCCACAATTCAAAATTTCCTCTTCGCATAACTCAAAGCATGCACATACATTCAGGTATGCACTTGCACACGTATTTTGTAGCTGTTAAAGGTGCAGAGCTCTGTTTTGAAGCTGTTTTCAAGCTTTGAAGTCTCTGACCTTTTGGTCTGGCTTGTCACACACCGACACAGAACCGGACAGTCAAGTTGCCTCTGCCTTCTGCAACATTTCGCAGTGACAGCAACCGGGAAGCCATTTTTTGAGTTAGTTCTGTGTCACTGGTTTAGACAGGCCTTAACAGAACAAAGTCATCCACTGGAGCATGCTTGCACGCTCTCAACTAAATAAACATGTACAAACAGCCTGCTTTGTAAATGAGCATAAGGGACATAGAAAACAGGTGACTGTAAGACTGATGAAAACCGAGAAGGGAAAACAAAATCTCTAATCAGCAACATCTGATGTGGTTTCATTATACTATCAAAAATGTGCTGTGTCGTGGTAAATAGAGGCCTATATCAAAATATGCAAAAGCTATAATCTGCTACCAAGTGTGACTGGTCTTAAGAGGTGGAACTGTGTCAAGCATATTTTGTAATATTCTTATACTATTCTTGTCCGTGAACAGTGGATAGAAATAGCCATAATTTTCCAGCCATTGATAGTGCTACTCATTTTATTGCACAATATGTGTAGCTTACACACATTCACGCTAAAAAACATCCTACGTTAAAACTCTTGCATAAGTATGTTTGTGTATATGTGTGAGGGAAACTCTTTCATTCTTTTATGAGTGTGTGCTGGCATTTTATGTCTCACTTTTTTTTTCTCTACCTTTTCTAGACAGTTTCTCATGCACTTAATTTATGGCACACCTGCAGTGTATTTATATGTGTGTCTGTGTGTGTGTGTGTGGGTGTGTGAATGTTCATGTGTGTGGGTCTAACTGTGTGTTGGGCTCACAGTGGAACTGTTGACAAAGGAATGCTGTTCTCTCTGACTCACCTGATGATTTGTCTTTTACTTTGTGACACACAATAGAAAAGCAATGAGCAACACACAACAGCAGTCCAAGATACAAGCTTTAAGATATTAACTTGGAGCTCAGCCTGTAGTCTATGTACTTTAATTAAAAAAAGAGCATCAAAATAGTACTAGTGCCTCTTGCAGAAGGTACTGATACTAATGAGTTACCACATGCGAGTTGAACAGAAGCTAATCAAACACACAAACATATGAGACAACACACCCACGCATACTTACTCACACACATGCCATTTTAGTCCTGAAGAGAACTCAGCTTCTCATGAGACATGCTGCAGATGACGTTAGATACTCACTAAGACAGTATAATCACATAATCAGTGACTAAAGTGTTCAGTCCATTGCCCTTTTTTAAGACAGGCACTGACAGACAGGCAATGGAGACGTGCTGGGTGGGTGGTATTTGAAGTTCACATGTGTAAAAGCTTTAAGCATGGCCTTGGATAGATGGTCGTACTCATTTACATTTCTGCTTCTTTGCACTCACGTCCGTCTTCTGAAGAGTGGTCCACAGAGGATCACTCCAACACACACACACACACACACACACACACACACACACACACACACACACTTGTATTTTGTCTGTCTTTCTGCATCTGCCTCGCTCTCTTTCTCTCTCAGCTGTTAGATGCGTAAAAACCATGCTTCCAGGAAAGCCTTTAGGCCAGCTAGACTACAGCCTTATTATGTGGAGTATTATTTAGAAGACGCAGTTGTTAAAATGGTTATTAGACTGACGTAAGGTAGACAGATCTCCACAGGGAGTATATTTTCTGTGTGCATAGAAGTCAAATGCAAAATTATATTCTCATTCACAAAAAGGGCCATGTTTTGCCTATTGATCAGCTTTGCTTGTTACAGTACAACAATCAACAAACGTCAGTTTGGTTTGTAATACCCAGTACTAAAACTTTCAAATGTGCCCCAAAGGGACTTAAAAATTTCAAAACATATGACAGCATATACTTACGGTGCTCCACTCCCTGTCCAAGAGGAGAACCAGGAAAAGTGTCACTCTCAGTGTCGGTTTCACTACTTGTTGCTGACTGGTGAACATCTGCAGGGCGAAGTTGATTGACTAAATGTTTATACATGTTCACTGTAATTACACAACCTCGGCTAAGTCCGTGTGTAAAGTTAGTGAGTAATGGAATCCCTATAAAATTTATTGAAAGGGGAGTAAAGATGCCTGATATTGTGAGTCATGATTTACCCAAGTCAGACTGTTGACTGTTATTCAGAATAAAGATGGAACTGGCGAATCAATAATCGAATCACCAGCCAAACTGTGTTTACATTTCTTCACAATGTATTGCTTTGTGTGTGCACATATATACAAGTAGTTATATATGTAATAAAAAAAGTAACATAGACTTTCTGGTGAACATTTACCCCACTGCCTGCCTGTGTGTTTGCTGTTATGTCTGCTTACCGTCTGCAGAAAAATTGAACCATGTGTTTGTGATCAGCAACAACACATGGCAAAAGCATGGGATCCTGGGAAAAGAAAGTAGAGGGACAGGGCCCTTGCATCCTGGGCTGGGTAGGAAACAGGAAAAGAATACAGACGACAAAACAGTTCCCATATTTATTAGCAGAACTTGGACAGCATGCTGGCTTATGTGTCTTTTGGGCTCAGGTCAGGGCTTATTAAAGAAATGCATACAGTATTTCTCATGCTCAGATTTCACTTTGCAGCATCTTCCACCCCCACTGTCTCACGAGGCGGTGAGAACATTAAAGTACCTGAAAGGGATCAGCGTTAAAAATGGCTATCGGGTGGTGACAGTTGGGAGTAGCGGCAGAGCTACTACTCCAGGCCCCTGCAGCCATGTGACAGTGATGTGATCTAGTTTAAACAACAGCTGTTTGTGATTCCAGGGGAAAATAGGAGCAAGATTCCCCTTGAGATGACAGCGGCTCACTACTCCAATTATCTAAATGAGGTGTCTCAACATCTCAGGCTCACTCACCTTATAAAAACACACTACATTCTTCTCACAGGTCTCTGATGTGTGATGCTCTTACATCACTTAATCTCGCAGAATCTCTTTTGTCTTGGGTGGATCAGAATACAAAACCCCCAACTCATTCTTCCCCCTCTACCTCTACTTCACAACTCTTTTTATCAAATTTCATGTTCACACAGTAAATATCACCTGTTGTTACTCATGTGTGTTTGTGTTCTTGAAACCATCGTCCCTCTGTGTTGTATTAAAATGATTAGTGGGCCATTTTTTATGCTTGCCTGCTTTCTGAGCATGTGAATACTTGCACAGGACTGCACTCCTCTCCATCCCACAGCCCTACCCTCCAGCAATCCCTCCCCTGTCCCATAAAAATGATGCAACAGAACTGAATTAAAGAGGCTGATATAATCTGTATATGTAGCTTTACTGTACCCCCAATAAATTCCTTTAGATTGCAAAATACATTTCATACAAGTTCATTTTATAAAGGAGGTTTTGCGACGCTTAAGTTCATGGAAATAAACATCAGCAATTAATGGAAAAAATTATTATAATCTTATTATATAATTTAATATATGGCAATATAGGCAACAGTTGTGCAATTCAGTGTACTTAAAACACAGCACTACTACAAACTGATGGACTACTTACTGTAGCATGTCATATAAAAAGCACTGATTCAATCAAGAATAGGTAATTAACATAATTTAAAATGTTCCTTTTTACAAATACTCTTCTATAATAAAAGCCATTGAAATAATATGCATGCACATGGATTCTTTCAATACACAAAAAATGTATATTTAACAGTTTTAAGCAAATCGCACACTCAAAAACCTAAATAAATGTAAATTCTCAATTAATTCAGTTTCTCTCCTCGTTGTTTCATTGGAGGAAATCCAAAAGCCATGTTAGAGATATCGATCGGTAAATTCAATGCCATTTTTCTTGGCTCTCTGATGTTTAGGGAGGCTAAAAAACTAATAATAAAAAAAAAACATAAGACATACTGATTGCAAATTTGACTGACATTAACTTATCCTTATTTCAGTGTTTTTAAAAAAACTCAGAATTCCAGAGAAACCACAGAGAGGTCCCAGTCTCTTACTTCTTCCCCACATTTACCAGAATGTATTATTGCTGTTCCATGTTAAGTACCATGTGTACCAGCTGACACATGGGTGTGTTTAATTAAAGTTATATAGCTACCATAAATTGAGTTGTGGAATTGTGGATAAGGAACCTTTATGAGAACTGAAAATGAACTGAAATCAAGCAGTTTCTTTGAAGTATAAACCACTTTATGGCTACAAATAGTAAAAGTTGTGGACTCAAATGCATTCAAATGATATTTACTTTACCCCATAAAACACCTGGGTTTGATGTCAAACTTTATTGTCCTAGTAGAAGTATTAATTGGTTATTTTAAAAAGATTGTATTGGCCAACTTAGAATTTTTATAGACTAAAAAGCACATTGGCAGCATATGTACCCTGACAGGAGTGTAGTGGGAATGAAAGTCAGCCTGGGATTACTGACCCTCCTTAGCCCATATGGAGACGCAGTCCTTGTCACACTTTACTAGAATTGTCAACTTTAACTCAACAACAATACAACGATGCATTAAAACACAGGCACAAAAGTTAAATAATTTTATAATGTTATAGTATAAAGTTATTCACACTACTACAAATGTGATGGTTTAATCTGTGAAGAAAAAAAACGCAAAAGCAAAGTAGCTACAGGCTCAAAATGGCCACATAACTGGCTAATTTGTAAGGACAATGTGTAAAGCATTTATCTTTATGCAGATGATGTTATTATGTAAAGTCAAAAGTATAGTCAATTGAATTTAAAATATTACAGGAAAAACATAATAAATGAGGTATTTAATGCTGGGTAAAATTCAAATAAAAAAATCATGCTAAGAGACTCTTATCCTCAAGACAAATATAATGTGAGAATATAGCATCTGTGTTATCCTTTCACTAAACTGTGATTTTTGCAGTCTGCGCTTAGAGCTAAAGGCTTTGTTGTCAAGTTGTAGCCACAAAAATAACTTCTCGCACCAGGCTGCACATTGGCCACCAGTACTCCCACAAATATGCACTCATTCATCAAATCAATGCATTCCCCTCCCATTCACAGAGATCTCCTCCAGCAGAGAACAGGACAGCCCAGCGCAGCAGCAAGCTAGACATGTCTGTTGGAGATTTCACAATGGTTCAGCAAGCAAACATACTTCCCTTAAGGCCCTTGGGACAAACACAGCATCAAGCGGAGGGACTCCAGGAGTGGTTGCTGCTGTCTTTTTTCCCTTGTGTGTGTGTGTATGTTCTCATTGTATATTGTGCTTTTACAAGTGTGTTACTCTACTGCACCACAATGATAATAGTACATTTTGTAATAATACGCTGTGCACAATTGCTCATTATTGTTATTGACTTGAGTTTTGGCAAAATAAAATAAAAAGATATTTTAGGATTCTTTCAGTTTTTTTTGACAACCCACTGTATGTCAGTTATGTAATACACTAAAGTCAAAGCACACTGAAGGAATGAAGCACACACTACTTGTTTGGGAGCAAAGGCATCACCACAGGGTTAGATGAATGAAGAGATTCTGCTATCCTAAGGCTATATTGCATGTATTAAGGCTGTCTTGCATGTATTAATGTGAAATTGATGGAATAAATAGATGAGAATTTTTACAATTTTTCTAACATTTTATTTGATTTTTTTCTAGGCTTTGAGCTTTCTTCACTTAAACTACCCATTCCTGTTGGCCTCAATTATCATGGAATAGAAGTGAAGCATACTTAACTTTGGGCACAATGATAGTTTTGCAATCATCCAAATTAAATTAATGGGATACCATTTTGGCAACACAGCAGTGTTTTGGTCCTGATTTTAAAAGTGTTCTTTCAGTGTAGGGGGACATAAAGCTATCTATGGGTTGGCATAAATCACTGAGCAGCAGGGCGGGGGTCCACCCAGGTTGGCACACCACAGTAGGCCTGTCAGAAAAAGTGGGATGGAGGTACATTCTTCACTTTCCCCAGAATGGCACCTTCCAAAGCAGATCCCCTGTCTACCCGTTCCCCAGGCCCCAGATAAGAAGCTCATCCATCATCTATTGGGGCTGCATTAAATTTTAACTCTGGTTACCGAGTGTGGCCATTCAAACTTTTATCTCAAACCTTCTTTATCTTCTTTTCATTAAGTTCTCAAGCACTAATAGCCCTGCGAGTCTCCGCCGGGGTAAGGATGATGTTCTGAATAATGAAAGCTCATTATTTCTCCACAGAATGCTTGTTAATTCAAATGATGATATTAAAACTATAGTAGCCCTCAGCAGTCGGGTGATTTCTAGCATACTTTATCATGTATCAATATATACTCTGTTTGTCAAAACTGCCCCAAGCCTGGGCTGACATTCTCCTCCCGAGGAGTGGAGTGCTTCAGCAGGGCCTGCAATACTCTAAGGTGACAACTGGCAGAGTTTGTGCCTTTAGGAAAGTGGGGGAAGGAGGGATGAAGCAGTGATGGGTAGAAGGATGAACCTCAAAGAGCCGTCATTGTGCTCCCGTGTCTATTCGACATTTTTCCATCATGCCCACGGATCCCCCCTCCTCCTACCACGCACACCCATGCACGAATACACTCACATATGTCATCCTCATCTGTCTTGCCTGATATGCGCACATGTGAGCAGACATTTGCACATATTTGCTTAAATTCATACACACACATCCACGTAACACACAAGTACGTGCGCACATTCACATGAACACCCAGGGCCATTAACCTTTGAATATACCACTCTAGTGTTTTATCTTGAAGACATGACTTATGCCCAGTTAGTATTATGATGTGAGTTATATATATATATGTCAGAATAGATTACTTACTTACTACTACTAATAGATTACAATACTTTTATCAATGGAAATATATATTACAAGTACAAGTAAGGAACATTACACTTCACCTTAAAGGTGTACTGAATTACTGCTAGACTGTAAGAATAACCAATTAGACTGCAACATGATTTTGTTGGTTCAAAATAACATAATATGGGCATATTGGAATTGAGTTCTCTAAACAAATCACACAAATTGTGAAAATTTGAAGCTGACATTTATTCTTAAAAAAATGTGTTTGCTTTGCTCCACTTTTCACAACAATGTTTATTATTGTTAAATTGGCCTGTTGTTTTAAAAAAAAACAAAAAAAAAACACGTCTGTCTGTGTAGTAGGCCTGTGTTTTTAGGTGACCTAGAACCAAGTAGTACATAACAGACATTGAAATTAGATGAAAAAAGGAGGGAAAGTGTTGAAATTCCACAGAGGATCTCACTGCTCTAAATATATCCCTCTTATTCCATTACCTGAAGCGAAGCATTTATGTTTTTTGGCATCTCCTAAAAAGATGCCTGTGGTGTTTTACTTGAAATGCATATCTGGGAGGTAAATGTGATGACAATATGTTTGAAATAGTGTGGAGGGCATATTTATTCTGGATTCCTCGAGAGAATAAACCGGAGAAGAAGAAAGAGAAGAGTGAGGCATTCAAAAAGCCCTCAGTGCCATAGATGACACATTTTGATAGGTGCCTGGACACACCTTGTTAGCACACAGCCAGATGCTAGCAAAATAATAAATTGTCACATTGTGCATCGTTGTTGTACATTTGTACAACATGGTCATTCATAGCCAGTGTAGGCATATGAAAGGCAGAGTTATGTGCCAGTTTCGCACACATCAAAACACAACACAACAACAAGTCACACAGGCCTGACTGGTTGGTTCACCTGCTGGAAGACTGCAATACACCCATGGGCCAACCTAACCTGACTATTTGTAAGCTTCTGCTCCAAGCATCGGGTTTCAAAAGGCACAGCCTCCAGCACAGTGTCACTACACTGCAGGTCCTGAAGGCTGTTAAAGTTCTTTACATCTGCACAGCACACATATCTGTGACTTGAAGTAAGCAGATATAGGATGCATCAGCATGCATCCACAATATTTCTCTAATATAATAAGAAATTACATAATGCAAAAGATGACTTTTATGACTTTATTATGAGAGAGTGAGAAACATAGTGGGAGTGGATGAAAAGATGAAAGTTTTGGGGTCAAGGGTAGTATAAATTTCAGACTAGACCTCATCTGTCGGTCATTTCAAATTTAACCAGCAATTGTAGCCAAGTGAAATTATTGTTCGTTTTATTTTTATCCATTCTTGTACCATAAATTCTCTAATCATTCCATAACAAAATATTATCCAAGATTAGCCAGATAATCTACTTGCCTCATATCTATACCATAGAAAATAGTGTTTTGTGTCATTTTCTTTCCATCTGTTTTTTATCTGTCTTCATGCCCTTGTTCATTTTTTCTTGAAAGGCTTTTAAAGGAGTATAGTGAGTACTGGGAGAGTGGCAGACAGCCAAGGACAGTGGACCTAGGGGGTAGACAGCATTAGTCAGGAATTAGACACACTCACGCTCAGACTGGTACACTGGCCATTGCTGCTGCGATGTTGGCCTCTTGGTTTTGGCTGTGTGTTTGTGTGTGCATGTGTGTGAGAACTGGTAAATATTGCCAGTAGCCTGTAGTGTTTCTGTGCTCCCAGTATCTGGCCAGTCTTGACAAGCAAAAACTCATCGCAACACTAGAACTGCAGTATCAGACTATGATGCACATTTCTGTCTGGGCAAATAGATGTTTCTTGAGATTAGCAGAGGTCTGGCTTGTCTTCCTGACACACACATACACACACCTGGACACAATAGGCTAGACCTAATAAGCAAGGAACTGTTAGTATGATTTGTGTTGTTTCAACTTGACACGATGAGTTGTGAAACACTTTTCAAACATGAGCTATGTCTTCTAATATCTGGTTACTGGAACGCAGTTGCAGGTGACTCACTTGACATAAGTTATGGTCATACTTCATTCATGCAAGTAATACTCTGAGTTGCACAGGTGTCAAAATAAATCATGCATCCTTGAAGTAATTTGATATTATTTAACTTTTTGAGGAGACTTGTCTTGATAATATATTACTCTCAAGTAATTAGTTTAACTCTGAAAATAGGGTGATAACCCTGAGGTACATATAGAGCATATATGTAAATGCCTGTCGGCTATTTGTGAGCCTTTATGCTATGTTCCCTTTATGCTGGATCACAGTATAGAACATATGTGGTGTATAATACACTCATCTTTGCAACTGCTGTTTGTAGTGTTTAATTTTCCATTGGGTCATAATCTGGTTTAAAACGCTATTGCAGAATTCAGCTCCCCACATCTCTCCTCCCTCTTTTTTCTCCTTCCTTCCCTCCCTCTATACAGTATACAGTGTGAGCGAAACAGCGTGGAAACTGTTGTCCTACCTGATAATGGATTTGGTGGCCTCCCTGCAGGCATGCGCCATTGGCAGATACTGAATACCACAGTGAGATCAATGGGAGAACCGGAGTACAAAAAAGGAGGGAGTTAGAGAGGGAGGGAGAGAAACAAGATGAAAAAGGGATGGGGAGGATAAAAACAGAAATCCCGTGGCTTCTCCTGTTTGCGTGCGGGGTAGAGTAAAGCCGTCGCCGTAATCTGTTGTCAAGACACAAGGCCGCTGTAATGTCTTCCATCAGCAAGTGGATTATGTGCAGGGGAATTGTAATTTACACCAGCTTCACTTTTATGTGTTGCTTGGCTTAAAAGTTAATAGCATTTAACTCAACAATAGCCTAGCCACATCAAACCCGGTCTGCAGCATACCAATCTACAAGTGAGGTGCCATTGAAGTGCAGTTGCCCCATACCCTACACAATAGGGTATTCCCACTGAGCTAATTAGCTGATGCCTGCCTATCTCCACGCCACACATGTCCATTGTTGTTGTCACTGCACAAATCTGTCCCACTGTATCAGCACAGGTTATTGTTTGTTCAGGTTCTCTTCAATAATCCTATGTAACGCCTGCATGTTTTGTTTTCAGCTTTCTATATCTTAGTCCTGAAGTGACATGACAAGACATGGCTTTAGAGGCGATACTTTATTTCCTCTAAATTCCTCCATTTTTCCTTTTGTGTGAAACGAATCATAGGCCTTAAGTAAACCCTCTTGTTCACAGCTTCAACTTATAGAAAATCCACTTCAAGGAAAATGCAGAAATATGATTTAAAATAAGATACCTATATATCCTAAAGACTAGAAAGCCCTACTATGATTTACAAACTAGTTATGAAATAGTTAAAACACAGTAGTTTCCAGTGGGCTGGGGTTGACCTCCCTGTTCACATTCCAGAAATATGGAGTACCTCTAGTACAGCAAGGTGTGGAGAGAGAGAGAGAGAGAGAGAGAGAGTAAGAAGAGAGAGAACGTCAAACCCATCTCACATATTTTCCCAAGCAATGTTGCCCGTGGGGAAGGCAGGTGTGATGTTGCGAAGGGACCTCTGTTCTCTTTGGTAGGACTAAGTTATCGGAAATGGCATAGTGGTTTAGGGCAATGAGATATATAGATAACCTGATAACATGATTCATTTGGGAAAATGTGTGAAAACAATTAACATTTCTATCAAGCATAAGTATGTATTACATATATAGCATACCAAAACGTACAGTGCAGTTTCCCAGTATATGTCTGGAAGGCACCCAACTGTACATACATACAAGTAAGGGCTCTGCCTGCTCTTAGCTTCTGCCACACCCAGAACCTAATATACTCTAAAGGTATAAGAGGCAAATAAGCGCAGTCTTGAATAAGTAAAACTCCATTTCAGCACTCTGCTCTATTATTAATACCGAGCAGGCTGATCTTTGATTAAGCTACTCAAGTGTTCTTCCTGTGTGGGATTTTGATTAAGACTGGGCTGTGTCTTGGAGCAGGAGAAGATGGCGGCTCTTTCCTCTCTACCCAACTTGATTTTTTTGTTTCTCTGAACATTTGTAGTTCTTATTTCATTTGTATCCATCATTTGTCTCAGTTATGCTATCAACTGTGTGTCTTCCAGTTTTTTGGGTTTTTTTGCTATATATTTGGATTGGGCTGTATAGATCTCAATTGATTCATAATTAGATATCAATTGTCATCAATGTGGCCAATCCTCTGTGGTATGTGTTTTAATTTTGAAGTAACGAGTTATTAAAAACTGTTGCACAACCAAACTGGTGCAACATGTTTCGTGTCACTCACCTGCTGACAGAAAGGTGTGATGGTGCGTCAAAACCTTTGAAGGTTTATGTATGTCAGCTGTTAAACTTGAACTGAATTTTTAAAATTGTGAGCAAACAGGTTGATGACAAGTTAAAATAATTAACTTAGCTTAATTATATCAATAAGGCACAACATCAGCACTTGAACTGCAGAATTAACACTAGAATCGTGTCACTGTTTAAGAAATGTGTGTGAGTGCTGGGACATGAAGTTGCTATAAACAGCAAACAGAGACATTTATTTGTCTGAGTTGAAAGGGAATTGGACTTCTGATCACAGGACAGATGGAGGTTGTATCCAGTCAACTGGATGTAGTCATCAAAACACTGTTAACAAAAGCATGACAGAAACTGAACTTTCTGGTTTCTTGGGTCAGCCACTATAAACATCTGTGAAATGTCTTCAAAAACCTGCTGTTCGTGTTCGTGCTCCTAATTACTCACTTGTCCAGAAAAAGGAAAGTGTTTTAAGCAAATGATTAATATTTTTTGTTGCACCAAGAGTCAATATTAAATATGAAAACATTTTGCAAAAACAAGAGAGGGGGGGAGAAACCAAGACTGTGCATTATATTGCACTGAATCAGAGCTTGTCTGTGCTTTTCAGGTTTTACAAATATTGAGGTTTGCAAGAGGGTTACTTCATATTGGAGTCGTACTGTAGTGCATTATATTAAGAGGTATTTCTGATGTTTTGGCCCCATTCATCTTAAATAGGGTGGCCAAAACATTATGACCTCCTCCTCTTAATATAATGTACTCTAGTATGATCCCTTTTATAAGAATTATCACCTTTTAGACAATTCTAACTAAAAGTAAAATTCACAGCAGAGCTGCTGTATTGAATTGCAATGGACTTACAGGTGTACCTAATATAGTGGCCAGTGAGTGTATATGTCCATCATAGCATTGCTAAAAAACAAATGTAATGGTGGCCTAGGACTTCTGCAAAGTACTGTATCTCTGTTGTAATGTGATCAGGTTGGTCAGGTTTGTTTGTGTTTCTGTTACAGAGACATGTTAATGTTAATCATATCCTGAGCACAGTGGGCAGCGCCTGCTCTTCCCTGCTCATTTCATCTCATATCACCATGGCTCTTTCTTTTTCTCATCTGATGATGTGTAAGACGCTAAAATATTTTTGTTTAAGACCTAACAATACTGTGAGAAATTAGAAGAGCCATTATCAGCTTAAAAAAAAAGACGTCAACCAATGCAACTGTGTGTTTCAACTGTTTTAGGAAACAACTCAGGGTTGCAGACACAAGCAATTTTTTTTTCAAGTCCAATGTTTTCAGTTTTTGTTAATGTAGAAAAATTGTATCCTGTAAGTATTAGGTCACGAAAAATGTACATCTACATTTTGAGAATCTGTAGGCTTGTGAATGCGAGGTACTTTATGTGCTTAGAGTTAAAAATATGGAACTGGTAACAGCTTTTGCTCCACACATTACAAGAACTAGCATTGGATAAGTCTGTTATTCCAGCACTCACACAATTATATATACTTTATGAAGCTTCCCTGGATAATTAAAAATAAATAAAGAAATCATGCATTTTTATCTGAGCATGCAGTCTAAACAGTAGAAGATCAGTGATCTCTAAACAATAGTACAGAGCAAGTGGAAAACATGTGCATGTGTTTCGTACTTGTGCTTAGAAAGCAACCGTAGCAATGTATCCCTATGAGCACAGTTTTTTTTTCAGCTGTGATGCCAAGGTCTCTTGGCGGTCACCGTCGCATCTGTCGTTAATTTGAACGCACTGTTTGTCTCACTGAGTCACCAGATCAATGTGCGTTACATACAGTGAACACACTCACACAAACACACACACACACAAGACAGAAGCACAATTGGGTAAAGATGTCAGCTGTCTTCCAAAGTCCTTTTCTTTTCCTGAAGGTGCTTCTTCTTTTCCTTCAAGGTGCTCCTTATATCCTCTTGCACCCTGTTTTCCCATGATCCTTTTATGAACACCTCCTCATGCAAAGCTTCCTTCTCCACTTGGGGCTACTTCTGTTCCATTATGCATGGTGACAGGATTAAAACTGTAGACGCGATGGCTTCCCCCTTTCAGTGTCACGTGCAGGAACCAGGCAGCCAATGGCGTGTGGAAGTGGCATGCAACAGGGCACCCTGCTTGGCCACCCACATATCTAGGGGAGTGGGGAGTATGTGTGAGAAGCACGGTATCAAACGGGGAACATCTGTGGCCACTGGGCTGTGGAGACCGGGGACAATGGTGGCCCCGGGGCAGCCGCAGAGCCCTGGCCTGTTCCGCAAAGGCTAGTCACAGGCTAGGGAGCCAACCATGCACACACATATGAATACACACACATTGAGGGGCGGGAACCCATGTGCGCACACACACACACACACCATATTTTCAGCAGCAACCAGGCTGGTACAAACTAAAGTCTGCAACATGCAGTGGAGCTGCTCATGACAATAACCAAAAGGCTTGCAACAATAATGTGCTGAAAATGTAAAGACAAAAGAAAACATCAAATTTTCCAGCAGTTGCTTTTAACTGGCAAAAATACTGTAATACATTTTTTGTATATCATATTTTACAAATAAAAATGCTATTCATAAATCTTTTTTGCGTTTAATAATAATATTGCGTTTAATTGCGAGAAAAAAATCCTAACCCTATGATTAACAGCAATCTGAGTCTATTTAATGTTTCCTGTTCTGTTTTAATACAGTGTAGAGAAAAACTGAGTCACTGATTGCTACGCTGCAATAAATGCAAAGAAGTAAGTGAATCTCTATAAGCTCCCCGCAGAGAAAGATGAATGCCGTTTATTCCTACACGTGGAGATGATAACACACACATACACATATTAATACGATGACACACACACACACAAACAGTCACACATCATTTGAATAACATATTCCACAGCTGCTACAGCTCTCAATAGCCTCCCATGTGGCTTTTGTGTGTTGACATGTGTGAAAGTGCTTGCTTGGAAACAGACACAGATGCACATGGACAGAGGCGCACACTCACACACACATAACAGATCTCCTTACGTGCTGTGATGTCACCTTGTAGAAAAGCTCGCTCCACCTTGTCATGTTGTGGTATCTCATGTCTGCAGTCAAATGCCCAGTGACATGAAATATGATGTGGGAGCAGGATGTATGTGTGTGTGAACCCAGGTGCATAGCCCTCCCATTAGTGATCTGCAGACGAGTGGTGCACCATCCCACCCCACCAGGTCCCTTGTGTGTACACACGTATGCCCACCTGCCTAACACTTGCAATAAATGGATTTGTGTCATGGGTGAAAATAAAGTGTATTACAAGGCTTGTATGGAAATACCACAAAACTTTTGGTAGTTCAGGTACAGTAAATATGGTTAATTTTCTCTTTTTGTGTGTCTGTTGTTTTAGATTACACATTCAGTGGTTTCCCATAGTTATTTGAAAAATCCAGACACAAGGTTGCAGGCAATCACTTCTTGAAGTCTATCAGTGCATGGGAAATCTAGGATATCGTGCATATAAAATGATTATATCTGAATATGTCAGCTGAAGATATTTGTACTATCATTCATTTTGCAAAAATAGATGTCAGATTCTGCTCCCAGAGATAACCTGCATTCCAATTCTACTGACTGATTAACTTGTAATTTACCTCTGCGCCCTCTTCTTTTTCTCACACTTTAAATGAGTCAGTTCTCTTAGCACGCAGAGCCATGTGCTATTATTAGCCATATACCACCACATTTTGACAGGGTGATCCATTTCACTCAGAGACAACAACACTGGCTGCAAGTCATTTATTTGCAGATCCTGTTTGAGTTTTAGATTTCACACATTTCCTTAATTGCACAGACTTATACAAACACACAGCCAATAAGAGAACACATTTACACACGCACACACACCTATAGCAGTTCAAAGTGTTTTTGAGAATCGATTCCTTCCTGTACCAACTGGCCTCAGAATGGGAATAATCAGTAAGATATCTGTGGGAAGCTAACCACAATGACAGATAAGATGAAGCTTTCGAAAACATTAAGGTCAGGATAACTATTAATTTTGTGCCAGTATTAGCTTTCAATTTATGAATGGTGTATTTGCCAGATTGACAACTTAGTGAACAATTCATGAGTAGCATTATGACTGAAACTATATACTGAGTATCACAAAACTAAAGCATCTTAAAAACTGCATCAAAACTAAGAAATGGTGGTTTCTATACATAAGTCTGTTGATGTTTTTGGTACTGGCAAGAACTATTTCTAGTTAACCTGTATTTGTTTTTTGGTATGAAGTATAGACTAATGTTTTCTGCAAACAAACCTACCCTCGTATCTACTCTAATGGTACCTTCCAGAAGTAAGAATTTCCCAGTTGGAGAATTTCAACAGGAAGGTTCCATAAAGTTTTTGACTTAGAAGCTTGAACAATTGTCACTAGCCAACCTGGTATTGCCAATAAAAACATACAATAGCAAACCTGATTAAAATTTGTACTGTTATGGTAGACTAGGCTAACTTGTCAAGAGCATTTTGGTTTTCTAACTTGGTGTAATGGAACACGGTCAACTCGGGTGTGGCATCACTCCCAAGCTCCGATTTCCATGATAAATGGAATGCAGCATATGCTATAGGCCTCTGGGTGGGTGTTTCCCATGGCAGTGGTTGACTGAAATGTGAGGGCACAGTTGACACAGTGTCAACTCCTGTAGTGCACAACTGACTGGAGCATGTCATAGCCCTGTACAGCCTACATTCTACTGATTTATAGCACAAAACAGAAAGAAAAAATTGTTTCTAAAAATAAATGGGGAGAAAGTTTCTAAAGTTTCAAAATTTTTTGTACGATATATGATTGAAAGGTTGGTGGAAAGCATTATAATTTATTAAATGAAAACGGCACAGAGGAAAATATGATACCCCTGTGGATAAGTTAGCTGCTACTGTAGAGTAAATAACACAGTGTGAACAAGAAGTGCCATTTAATTTAACTGAGGCCTACAACTGACATTTGACCAATGCCATGTCTCCTTTGCCTTCTCTCCACATTAATCCCACTTTCTTGAACAAAATGCAATTTTGATCTGTTCATTTATGCTGTCATTCACTGTGCGACACCAATAGTTCATAGATTTGAAAAATAACAACAGCAAAATGTCATTTTGCTGCTCTTTCTTTGACATCTTATAATATGTGCCTCACCTGGAGAGTGACAGAGCGTAATGGATTGACTTACAGACGAACACACATACAAACATATACACAAAAAAGGGAGAACAACTTCACAAGAGACAAGGGGAGAAGGCAAAACGGTGTAAATGGAGGGAGAAAGAGCAGAAGGAAAGAGGGAGGGATAGAACGAGAAAGATTTGAGTGAGCGGGTTTGATATTTCTGTGGCCGTACTCTTGTAAGCTCAAGCAGTTTCTTCCCTCCAAGGGACAGGGTCCGTTAAGTAGCTCTCCAGTGCCTACAGTTTAGAAAAGGACCCAGGCAATACTGGACTAATTTAATCAAAGGTTACAGGCCCAGCATAGAAACACAATATTATAGCGATTGTACAGGAAAAAGAAGGTGGGGGGATGTGTCATTTCACCAGGCAAGGCTTAGGCCTGCTACTTTATCTCAACAGTGTGAAGGCTAAGTCCCCCAACAGTCTCCAGCCACTCACACTAAGACACATTTCCATTTTAGCTAGCAGGCCAGCTACGGAGGCTGATATTGTATGATTCGCTGGCCAGCAAGTCTCCCACGGGTATGAGAAACACTGAAAGGTCGTCTCTTTTTTAAATAGTATGAAATATTTGAAGTTTCAGAGTATAAACAGAGCTTCAGTTTACTATAACAAGAAATGTTTCAACTACTTTGTCTAAAAAGTATACATCAATTATAAGTGATTTATAAGATGCGTCTTTATGCCTAATCTCAAACAAATCACTTTCTTAGCACTGGCGTTTTTTTAGGGAAAAAATAAGTTACGCCAGCCGCCATTTTGGATCTTGACATAATTTAAATGGATGCTCCATATGTGAGTATGTACGTACACTCTTACAACAAACGGCTACTCCATTAGAGAGTTGTTGTTGACTTGTTACTAAAATAAGCTGAATGAAAAATGTTTCCTAACCTTTGGGTGGCTCTTTAGCCTCCGTGTGAGTGCTAGCCACATTCAGATAGATTGCTATCTGTTTATCTCCTTTCACTGGCAGTGTCACTGTATAATAAACTGTCAAAGTGTCAGTGTCAGTCTTCACCCCTGGGATGTGTGTGTGCATTTGAGCCTCTTTCTGTCTATTCTGTCTGTGTGTCACCAGATCTGTCCATATGTGTATGTGAGCTACTGTACTGCTGTACAATTGTGTGTTACTTTTTTTTTACTGGAGTGTCTTAATTTTTATCGTACTTTGACTTTTACTCTACTACAATGTAGCATGTAGTACATACATAGTTTTCTTTATATTCACTAAAGAATTTGAAATAGTACTATTTGTATTATTGAATTATTGTATGTATTATTTTAGACAAGTACTTGCACCTTTACTTGTGCATTGAGTTTCTGTACTTCTGACAGGTGTGATGGACAAAAACACTTGATTCCCAGCCAATACTAGCTTGAATTTGCAGTGGTACTGGCTGCTGCTGGACAGCAATATGTACAGACCACACATTCAGACGCAATACCCTAATTGTTTAACCAAAGCTCTCCTTACAGTACCAAACACTAAAAAGATGAGAATTAATTCTCAGTCATGAATCCCTAAAGATAACAACAAACCCCGTCTGATGATTTCCATTCACATTTTCATGGACAGCTGCCCACTGTTCATTGGAGTGACTCTTGTTTTGTATCACAGCCAGTGCTGGATCCATAGG
This sequence comes from Helostoma temminkii, assembly GCA_900302695.1. Taxonomy (NCBI): domain Eukaryota; kingdom Metazoa; phylum Chordata; class Actinopteri; order Anabantiformes; family Helostomatidae; genus Helostoma; species Helostoma temminkii. The sequence continues at coordinate 39,813 of OMLM01003753.1, read as the reverse complement.
CAGAATTAGAACAATCATACTATTATGAGATTAAGCCTAATGCACACTCCAGCACACACATCAAGCCATAAATACCTCTTGATTAACACCCAAAATGATTTGCTGCTAATCATTCTGCACGCAGGGAATGTAACTGAATAGTAAACAAATGAGGTATATTTAGGCTGTGTTTCGTCATTTTAGCCATGCACCAAATGGTTTGGCTGTTTTGGCTTTGGGCAGCTGTGAAGAGAGACAAGGGGGAGTGAAAAGATTATCTTGTGTGTATTCATGTGTGAAAAGTGTCCACACAAACTGCTGTGGTTTATGGGAAAGACAGATATATACAGTATACTGCTCAGTTTATGGATATGAATAGTGTTACAGATGCACTATGGAATATATTACAACTAGCAAATAGATGGCTCATGGCTGAGATCTGAACGACCAGTGGCGTGGCCTTGCTTGACAATGTTCTGGGGGTTGGGTGCGGGTGGAAGTGGAGGGGTGGGTGTCAGAGCTTGAGCCTATCAAAAAGAAATCAGCTTGCCAGCTCTCTGGGTGCAGAAAGGCGCATCTCGTCGGCTTTCACAGACCAAGATTGCTTTCACCTGCATTCCCTGGGGCGACGCAAAAACACAGGCCTCAGCCAGCCTGCCAGTCACATACACTCATGCATGGACACACACACGTACATATATACACCGAAGAACATGCACATTCTCTCTATCTTTCATGCCTGACTACAATAGAATCATTTTAACTCGCTCCATGCATTTCCAAACATACAGAATTACGTGGGAACGTTGGACAGTGCAGAAAATCACAATTATAAGCGCATACATTTAAAGTGCCTTTGTTCCTGCTCCTGCTTGCATTTGTGTGAGTGTGTTTGTCAGCATATATGTACTGTATGTACACTTGCTTTTGTATGTGTGCTGGAACATGCATGTGCATTTGAGTGTGTGTGCTGTGTGAGTGAATGTGTTTGATAGCTAGTCTGAAATAGTCTGAAAGCTGCATTCAGTTGATCTTCCAGGAGGTGGAAAAATGATGTCAAAAAGGCAAATCTGTATTTACCGGCAGACAGGTATCCTTGACTTGACAGCTATACAGTCATTATCTGCCTGTCATGTGTCGCCCGGGGCCACCCTGCCTTCTCCCAAAGCCCACGGTTCCCATGCATCAGACACAGCCCTATTAGCTTACCTGTTTCCAATTCAAAGGCCATCGCCAACCAAAAAGACGCCAGAAGGACAAAACAAGGTGTCATATTTATGAATGTGTCAGCACGGGCCCTCCTGAAACCCAGTGCACACCTTGAGCAATGAGCCTGACAACTCAACAGGGGCCTTTTCCAGTTAAGAGAAATGATACCTTCAAAAACCACTGGCGGGATGAAACCAGAATCTGTAGCGGCAGCAACACGGGGGGAAAAGTGCTCTTAAATCGCCTATGGTATTATTCAGGGCCAATTAGGAGAAACTCAACCTGTTACGTCAAATAGAAGAGAGTGTATATCAAATGCTACATTCTAAAGGGATTTTTTTTGGTGTTGAACAGAAGACAAGAGATTTTGGAAGTGAGGGGGTGGTGACAGTGATGATTACCTCAGTGTCTGCTCAGGTGTGTTTTCAGGTGTGCGTGTGTTGGGAACTTGGGTACTCTTGAGCATATCCAGGTGCAGGTCCTGTTCTGCAATTTTTACAAATGTGCAATGTGAGTAAATGGTTTGGTAATTGCAAACCATTAACTTATCAGATTGCAGAAAAAAGCCCAATGTTCTGCCAATGAGTCATAATGAGACAATGCTACGGTGTTACATTTTAGCTGGTGATAGGTTTCCATTACCTTCTAATTCAAAATTGCAACTCCACTAATATTGACCCATGGGTGTAGGTGGAGTAGAATTGATGCTCTTTGTGTGTATGGGGAGTCGGTGTGGGTATGGGTGGGTATTGTTCACAAACCACACAATTATTAATGCACAGAGTGCTATTTTGTAAAGGGACTACAGGGATAGCAGTCCAGTATTTTCCTTTTCCTTGTGTTTTTGGCTTTATAAGACCTGTGGGGGTAAAAACTCCTTCTAGCTCTCCTGCCTAAACATTTTAATTACGTCCTACATAATGACCCTTAAACTTTACCAGTGAGCGTCCATGAAAGATTGGCTGGGAAGACACATCTACCCAGCACTGATCTAGAGTTTCCTCAGGTGGGTTTTCAGCTAAATGTTAAAGCACTTTAATACTGTCCTCTTCTAAAAAGCTTAAATGTGTGCTACCTGCATGAACTCAGCTGAGTAACTGTATATAAGAGTGCACAATATTTGCTTTGACATTGCTTTGACACATAATAAAATGAATTTGTCTGATGAGAGGTTTGACAGTTTGCAGTAACTATTTTTAAGCACAAATTCTTATTTCAGGCAACTAATAAAGCTAATGTAAAATTCAGCTAAAGTAAAACTCACAAACAAAATATCCTATGATTTCTGTCTTTATGAAGGGTCACACACCTCTGAAGCCCATATATCCTGCAGCCATGTATATTTGGCTTGAAGAATTATTTATCAAAAATATAGATGAGTAGCCCTACAACATTAATCTTTATTTCTTTTTTTCTGAAGTTCTTTGCTGGCTCCATCTGCCATCCTGAGAGCCAAAAGCATTACAGCCAGATCAATACAAACTAGCAGCTCAGAATTTATATCATCAGCAGTGTCATTGATCTTTATCAGCAGTTAAAAGTTTCTGGGGCAAAAACAGGGCAGTTATTCCTCATTGCTTCTTCCATTTCTCTGAGCAAAGTAAGCGATGCACAGACATTTAATGACCGTGCAGAAGCAGAAACTTTATACATCACAAGGTTTCATTTGGTAACAAAACTTTATTTTATCTTCCTACGTGTTGCTTTATGTAAAACAATAAATACTAATTTATTTATTTTTGCCCTGAAAGACGTGGGTAGTCTACATGTCTCTGTAAAAGCATCATTCAATTTTGATAGTGTATGGTCATATTTTGCCCCACTGTTATGTGCACTCACTATGTTTATTTTAAGTATAAGCCTTTACCTGTTATGTTTTTGAGGAGAACTTGATTAAACAGAAACTACACTGCGTTTTAAAAATGCTATTTGGATGTAGACTGAGTTGCTTCTTGAACACCAAGCTACAAAGAGAGGTTTCTGTACTGCTGTGAAATTTAGCTTGGAAAAAAGATACATAGTCTCTTGACTTGGTTTGGTTATATCTGCCACAGAAGATTTATCATTGAGAAACATCTGAGAGAAGCTGTTAGGTTTCATTTAACAGTATTTGAGAATACACAGTGTGCTTGTTCATGACCGTGATGAAATAAAAACATCTGATAAGTAGTATGGTTTTGTTTGTTTCTGAACTGCATGTGTGCATAAATGTGGTCTTCAATTTTGTTTTTATTGGCAATGAATAAAATGGCATTTGTTGGCAAAGGAAAACACAAGCCTCACACTCTTTGTCTCCCTCTTTCAGTCGTGGGAGAATGACAGGTGTCCCAGTCCAGTACTGGCCTCTATGGTAGACAAAGCAGCTGGTTAGGACCTCGGGGCAGTATGGAATAATGGGTGGGGGTTAGAGGGAGCAGTGCTTCTACTATGACTGCCAGAGTTTAAGCCTGCAATTCAGCTGTTTTATGTCATAACTTGGTGGCAGTGACAGTAGCAGTTGAAAAAGCTGAGGGTGAAGGTGGGGGTGGTCTGGTGAGAGGAGATGCATCCAGCCATAAACATATGTCTTTATGATTGGGTTGGATAAATATGGGCCTATAAAACTATTACAAGAGCTGGTTTGGATTAGCAAATGGATGCTGATTTATGCATTTTGCTTCTGTTTGTATTTTGAATACTGCAAACATGACTTTTTATACTTGTGTTCAGTATTTGTTTGTAGATACTTCAGTAGATAATCGAGTACTCATTCAACATATATCAATTTATCTATTTCTTCAATCTAGTTTTAGAAAATAGTGAATTAGCTGGCAGAGCAGTTGACCACAAACCACTGGGTCAGTGATTCCTAGCTACATGCCAAAGTGTCTGAGGCATATACAGTATGTCATATAATATGTGTGATAAAATGTTAAACTAGATCTTTTTAAGAATACTCCTACTGTTTTGCTCAAATGTGAATTTTCAACACAAGAGCACACATTTACACTTTTGGACAACAAACTACTACTTTGTGCACACAAATTAAATGTGAAATGATTTTCTATAAACCCAGTATTGGTGCTATTACTAGTATTGGTCATTACAACCAAACAATATTGATAGTCGCATGCTAATGGTCAAGTCTGTAGTTTCAAGTTTGTGGTTTTAACCATTAAATTACATGTTAAAGAACACAAAAAATGAATTCACAATTCGCAATGTGAAACTAACTATAACAGTAATGGAAAGAAGACTGCTGCAAATTACTCTCTACAGCATGTATTTAACTGTATAGCTAACTCTGTGTCTTCTTCATTGATTCCCCCATAAAATATATCACATTAAGTAATTAGGACTGATTACTAATATAGTAAATTTAATACCCACAGTGCCCATTAATGTTACATCCTTGTTTCAGCTACATGATGCCTGCAAATTAAATGTTTGCCTTAAGTATCACTTTATGTCATAGTCAATATTCATAACCAGAATAACCACATCACATCAGCACTACATAGGCGTTTTCCACTAAAGTTGCTTTGACATTGTTAATTCTAAAGGTTGAGTTATAGAGGACACTGCATATATTGATATGACTAAAACAGAAAGCCTCTGAAGTTTGGAGATTTGGGCCTCCTGGTAGGTTTATCTCTTCTATCACCAGCGATGAAGGTTGCTGCTTTAGGCCATGTCCTTTAGAACAAACAAATGTCATTCATGAAGTTATACGTATTTATCTGTGTATATGCCTCACAGCATATCTGCCTGCTCACGCTACTACTATGTGTCTACATGCTGAAATTTAGATAGATAGATAGATAGATAGATAGATAGATAGATAGATAGATAGATAGATAGATAGATAGATAGATAGATAGATAGGCCCATTTCAATAGATACACACAGTCCCACCTCAGTGGGGACAGCTGTTCAACTATTCTGGAGCACATTGTATGCTCTCCACTCTACTGTAATGAGTGTGAACAGCAAAGGGAGATCTCAGTTTCATGACCAGCAAGTCAACAATTTAATCATGTTTGACTGTTTGTATTTTTTTTTTTTTTTTTGCATTATTGTTCAGGGACCCAAATTTTTCCCAGTTTAGCTACTGTCAATTGTTTTGTGGTGCTACGTAATATGCAGCAAGTAAACACAATATAAACACAGTTATACGTAAACATAATTATCGGCTTTGTGTTTTAAAAGAAATGTCCATTGTTTCACAATGCAGGTTCTGACTTTTTGCTATCATAGTCATAAATTAGAAGACCTTATTCTGGGATGTGAATGAAGTACACAGTATATGAAACGCATCCACAATTACATTTAAGAAATATCTCGAATAAATGTTTAGAGTGAAAACAGAATGAAGGATGACAGAGGACAAGATGTCCTACAGCTTTACTATAACACAGTAGATGAGTAAGTAACTTCATACTTAGCATTTTGAAGTTGGCAGGAAAACGCTACAGCGTTTAATAGCATCACATTATGTTGGTGTGCTTGCACTCGGTTTTGTAACCACGTGTGTTTCTATTGTACTTATTTCTGTGTCTGTTACTGTGTATGTGTTTATATTGTGTGTTGAGCTTGGCACCTGTTAACAGTGCCAAATAATGTGCTCTGTTGAAATTTTAATCACGTGCAAGTGCAAAACAAGAGCAATGCAATCAGGACCTAATTAGCACAGCAATTAACACCTCTCTGTCACACTTTGTGTGTGCCACAGCTCACACATTCAGCTTGTGTGATTGCAGGTTCTCTTTTCATTAGCATTTATGCTTTGATTGAATATGTTTTATTTATCAGCAAACATTTGTCTGTTGTTGTTGTTGTGGTAATACTGCTAGATCCCTGGGTCCCTTTAGCCTGCTGGATTTCAAATATCGACTGTGTGTTTTAGTTTGAAGTTGTGATTATGTTATACATATTAAATGAAAAACAGTACACATATAAGCAATGTTTTTTTTAGATCATGGAAGGTGTACATTCAGAAGCATTAAAGCATATTTGATTAACATTTACTTGAGTTACTACAAAGGTTGTTATTGGGTGATAATGTTGGCTAAAACAATTTAAGAATAGCAAAGTCTGATTTAAATTTGTTTGCATTTACTGCCTCAAAAATACAACAATCCCAGTTTTCAAGAAAATCACTTGGAATCTCTGGTTGATTAGGCAGTTGATGGTATACATGTGTGCCTTACTGTCATTGCAATAACGGCAAAATATGAATAATTAGATTTTGAATGGCATATGTGACAATTAATCAGTGACCCTAGCAAGCAATTGATTACTGTATTTTGACATCCAGTTAGCTTTGCAGTAAAAATGCATATTTAGCAATACTCCCAGCAAACTTATGCAAGCACACACATTTTATTTCATTAAGGAAAGGCTATGCACAACATCTCTATGATACTCTTGCATTTAGATGTTAGAACTGTTACATACATTTTACATGTGTGTACTGTATAGCAAATACATATTAAAAGGTGTGCATAAATGCATGTTTTGCAAAAATCTGTGTCTTATGCTGTGGTGTGTGTGATGTGAAAATGGACGAGGTTATAGATGACTATTGATCAGGCGGCTGCTCAGTCAGCCAGCCTGTCATGTTGTCAAAGGCAAGAGATTTGTATGTCACTGTCTGTGTGACTGTAGACCTCCTGGGGAGTGGACCTGTGCTTTGTGTTTTCATTTGTGTGATACTGTATGTGTGTGTTTGTGCGCGTCTGTGCAGTACACATTGGCCTCATTGAGTTATCCATTACACTCTGTCCAGGAAACCAATAAGCCTCACTTCAACTTGAGAAATATTAACTTTCCCCTCGATGGCAAGCTAATTATGGCAGTGGAGCCCTCATGCCTGACCCCGTCCAATATACAGAGTGTCACTGTTGAGAAGCCAAGTCAACCTCAATGACAACAACCGATCAATACATGAATGTATAAAAACAATGAAGGGAAGGATTTAACTTTTCTGTCTCATGTCAGGTCCTTTTGTGTAGATTTGTTAAGTAGAGCAACAAGAGATAGTTTTTCTATTTTTTGAGCATAACCAAAACAATGTCTGCATTGCCTACCCAATAAAAATGTGTTATTTCATTATGTAAAGCAAATGTTTAATTTGATTTTGGAGCTTTCATAAACACATAAGGAAAAGGAGAGAGTGATTTCTCTTTTTTTTCATCGTGTTTTTTAAAGCAATCACATCATAATCGTGGTATGTACAGTTGTTCAGACCCAGACAGTTATAAAGAAAAAGTCTGCTGGTCCATGCAGACAGGAAGTCTACTTGTCCAACTTGCTCTCATTGTAAGACACTTTATTAGCCGTCCATTTATCCTTGCAGATGTCAAATTACGGCCATGTCTTTGGACTTTTTTTGGGTGGGGGTATTCCAAGTAATTGAATGTGCCATGGCGCTGTACATCTAATTTGACTTGAACAGATACAGATTTAGTAGGCAGTGGTGACATCACTTCCCTCCCACAGTGCATACTTTGGTATCCGTGCCATCATCCTCATTTTGGAATTCAACAGATGACTTATTGTAGTAGGAATGTGTGTCTTGAGTTTAGAAGACATGTCTGGGGGTTAGTCATCACCCCCAGACACATACCCTCACCCCAGAAAACAACCAGTGCTCCCCGCAAAACAGAAACAAGTGTTAATCTATCCAGGTACAACAGAGCTTTTGAGCATGTAGCCCTCTTTCTAATCATTCAGATATCACACAGTATAGCAACTGGTGTTGTAATGTATAATGTATTTATGTAAATGTGAAAACACAAATTCATAAACATGTAAACACATTGTAAAATCATGATTAAAGTACATAACCACAAGAGGAAATTGTGTTAATGCATTTTGATCCTGAGCGTGAGAAAAAGGAACAACTAGTAAGAGAGTGTGAGATGTTTACTTCTCTGACAGTCATCTGATCTGATGCCATTATGCAAGAGCCACGCTTATTTTCAAGAAGAAAGGATATGGGAGAGCAGAAAGTCAGACACTTGTGTATGCCACCAAACCCCCTCAGGGTATGTGTGTGTTTTTTGGCGTACCAGAGCAATGCAGCATTCAGGCCACGTGTATGAGCATGACTTTGTAACGCCGCCTCCCCTATTCAGCCACAGTTCAAGACCAAAGGTTGGGGAGCTCCCTTGTCTTTGCCATGATTTTCTCAATTTTCTGCTCAACTGCGATGCAAAACTTATGAAAGCACACTCTGTGCTTTTTCAAAGGCTTGATATGGTTGAATCCTCATCACAGATGGCCTTGTATCAAGCAAAGACTGCTGCCCCACACTTCCACAGATGCAGAGGAAAAAACGGCAACAGTGTTTGAACACTGTTCAGTTGCTGCAATGTGAGGAAGGAAGATGAATTTTTTTTATGTATAGTTTTTAAATGTTTTAAATGTTTTAATAGAATGAAACATAATGTTCCATTTCAGTGTCATTAATACTTTGCTGCCTTAAAGCTAAATTCTATCATTGGATACTATTACATTTGTGAATCAGCAATGTTCAGTATGAAGTTATTTTGTTATCTACTGACTCTAAATCACCTAACTCAGTTTGTGATTTAACTGAACAGGTGACAGGGTCATGGATGCCCAACACCAACAAGAACTTGTTGCTAGTTTTAGACTGGTGCTAGTGCTGGTTCAAAGTTAATCCAATTTAATGACCATGTAAGAAAGGCATTTGCTTTTCCACAATCTCAAGAGCCACCGTAAAGCCATTTCATTACATCATTACGCTACGAGTCTGCCTTCACAGCACTGCTAACACTGAGCACAACAACAACTACTTCAGTGTCTCAGTGTTTTCCCACACACAAATGCGCTGCTCGTTGTAATTACTGTGTACAGAAATTACGTTCTATACTTTTTATCAGTCACACTACTGTTAAACCAATCTTATAAATTATTTTTATCTTTAGAACACAGCTGCAGGAGCCAGTTTGGTGGAAGAGAGGTAAGAGTGCCACTGCTTTAGAACTATCTGCCCAGGAAAAGGTTATAATGTTGTGGCCCCACTCCTGTAGTGATTGTGCCATATTGTCTTTGTACCAGAACAGTCAGTGCCTACCTAAGCTTGACCTTTGCCTCCACCCATTCTTGCCTTCTTCCTTTTCTAACTGCATGCCTGTTGCCATCCCTGCCTGACAGTAAAGAGTTACCTTACTGTTACACTAATCTTGCTTTTGACTTCAAACCTTTGGGTCAGATATTAGCTGAATACAAGACTTGATTTTATCACTTTATTACATTCAATTGAACATAAAGGTGAACCAGATACACATTTTTTACATCATAATGAACAAACAGGCAACACGGTGCTGAAGATATCTGAAGCTCAAATTGTTTCATATAAAGTTAAACCATCACACTGTGTATTAACTATCTCTATTCACAAGCTTGGATGTGTTATGTTCGTACTTGGCCACCATCTATCATATTTTATCTAATCAACTTTCTAACCAACAGACCACAAACAACACAAAAGTATTGTGTTGGACCTTATTACAAATACAACTCTCATAATGAAATAATAATTGCAGTATGGTCTGCTTAATGACAATTCATCTGACGTTATATCAGATTTAGACCAAAGACACTAGGGACTTCTTTTTGGTTTTTAATTTGGAGCATATTTGCACTGGGGAAATCATGTGTCTTTATCTCATCAGAGACTTTATCCCGTGCTTTGAGTTTACTAACAGTGCAGTACAACAAAGATGATAGAATTTTTAGGAGCAGAACAACCCAATACATTCAGACTGTTTTAATATTTTACAAATTTGTGTTTCTGTGTGCTTGGTTGTGGACAGTTGTGGATTCTATCATTTCTGTTTCCATCATTTGTGGCTGATAGAGGTAGAGGTTTAGCAGGTCATCCACTAATCACAGAATTCAAATCTTTCGCCAAGACTGTACCATAACCTATTTGTAGTCATATATCCTGGTAAATTACCATTAATCTGACTGTTTTATGATGGTTTTGTCAGGTTAATCCAAACAAAACCAGGATAATGCACAGTGTTGTTTTAAGACAGGTGCCAGCATTCCAGTGGTAGAGCAGTAATGTTAATGATGAGCAGCATGGCATAAAACACCAGTATTGAAAATATGAAACACAATTCCACACAAATTTGTGCGAGCAACATATTGTTGACAAGCCAGTGGTGGCTTACAGTGTCACTGCTTCACCTACAAGGGGCTACAGATATAGGTCAGTAGGACTATATTCCATACTCCATCCCCAGTCACATCAGTTGTCAAAATGGTTACAATAATAACCAACTTCGTCAGATTTGGCACATAACTTGGTTAGGTTTAGGAAAGATTGTTGTCTTGGTGGGGAGAAAAATGACTCACTAAAGTAACAACACTCAACAGACTGACTCGTTAACAATGTCACAAACAGTTACTGTTTTTCTGTTTATGTTTCATATAATTACTACATCATAACCTTACCTTGTACCAATTATATGCACCTACTACTGTCAGTTTGACCGTATAGAAGCATAATTATGGACATGGTAGCTGATAATGGCCAGGTTTGAGCAGGTTTCATTCATTATCAGCATATGCATCATTTACAAATGTTTAAATATATGCTAAAAATAAGGTGGCTTTTATTTCTTAAGAATGTTTGACATTTGTCTCCCACAACCACCAGCATATTGTACAGCCTGACTTAGTTTACAAAGCAATATGGAGGAGAGGAATGTGTCAAGTTTATGTAGTTGCTTCACCCCCTGCATTTCTATCTCTCCCTCTCACCATTGGAGGTGGATAATTAGGAGTGAGTATGTGGGGGTCTGGGATCTGGGGGTAGTGGGAGGTCCTATAATCTTTTGCTGAGAAGGCACCTTGTCCTCTCCCCTGTTTATAACATCATCAAAGTTGTGCCTCTGGGGGCCCCCAGCTTTGTTAATAATTTAGGTGTGTGCTGGCTTGCCTGGCTGAGGCAGGATGCCCTTACTTATTGAGTTTGTAAACCATGTGATGATTTACGAGAACACCATTGCGTTCGTCATGCTCATTAAATAAAATACTCTCCATCTCCTTCTCTTTCTCTGTAGCCCAGTTTAATCAAGAACATGGAGGTAAACAGTGCCTCTTTCCATCACATATAGTTGTGTTTTGCAGGGTAACCAGGCTGAGAGACACTGGGATCTAGAAAGGTAGGTATGGCAGATAGGTGTAGAGGCTGAGGGTCGTAAGAACAAAAAGGCAAATTTGAATACAGCTACCTAAAAACCAGAATAAAATTTAATTTCCACATTTTATCCATTCATTTATTATTCAACAATGTCTTTTGTAAATTAATTCCTCATCTAAAAGCAATAATGTATCTCAGAGTTTCCCTTACGATTGAATAAATGGGGTGGGTCATCCTGCCTTAAGCAGCTGCTAACCCACCTAAAATCATTTCATTAGTCTGACATGGTGTTAGGCGCTTTCATACTGATGAGAATAAAATTTACTGGATCCTGTAATTGTCTAGCATTAGAAAGGTCAAATTTAATGATACACAAAATGAAAATCAATACATTAATGCACTGAGTATCTGTTTCAGTATCTAGTATTAACAGACCTGTGTTGGGTGAACCCTAGGAGAGACTTACAGTGCTGAAAGGTGGTATATTAAGGTTTCTTTTGGCAGCTAACTTGGGTATGTTGTAGAGAGTAAGTGCTTCACGCTCAGATGGCAGTCAAAGTGGGTTGTCTGACCTTCATACAGCACCTTGCACCCCAGTTTAGCTTATGGAATTGATTGTGATATGGCACAGCAGAGCCGGGGCCAGGGGACGCTACACAGCAAGGGGCCGTAGAAATGGAATATTTCTTAACCCCAGGATTTATGGCCTTTAGGAAGTTGCTCGCCTCATGTGGTGTGGATGATTGGACAGTGTCTGTATGTGTATGTGTGGTGTATATTTGTGTGTGTGGTGTGATCAAGAGGGAATGTACCGTAGAGATGAGCATGTGTGCTTTTCTGAGTGGGAATGACAGAAAAAAGGGAGATAAAAGCAAAGGAGAAAAGGGTAAAAAAGGAGTGAGAGAAGGTCTAGGAAGGAGTAAAAGAGGCGAAGAGGAAGAAGGATGACAGAAGCGAGGGAGCAGGAAGACAAGAAGCAAATGGGAAGGTGTCACCTCCACCCCTCCATGTGCAAACTGCTGACCTCTTTGACCCATAATCTTCCTGTCACCCGGGGCCAAACCAACATGTAAATTCACCAAGTCACTAAGTGTATAAACAAAATTAATCTGGAAATGTTATGGACAGGGACTGTTCAACCGTGTAATTGAGTCATATTGTAAAAACATCTTATTGGAATGTAGATACAAAAGATAAATCTTTAATAAGATCATATTAAAGTCACAATAGCAGACATTTTACAATATTTGTTTGAGTTTGAATTATGTTTTGAATCCCCCTAAAGGCAGGGCAGCTGAGGAGATTTGTTTATTTTACTAACTTGAATGTTTTTTTAGAGTCAGTTAGGCCAAATTAACACCATTACATCTCTTCTTCAAACACACATTATGTTGTTTAAACCTCCTATAGCATGTTTGCTTGGGAAGCAACCATCCATCTAGCCAATTATTGCAAATATATCCCAGGAAATTTTGAGAGTAAACATGCAATCTTTCCTCTTCCTTACCACGTTTATACATCTACTTCACAGGCTTCTGTCATAATTTACAGCTCCACGAACTTTTTTACTCTCTCTCTCTCTCTTGTCTGTGAGGGTTTAGATGGTGTCACTCTAATGGGTTTTACAGTTTTTAAAGAGATTATACTTTGGGATTACTATCTGAGCAGGTGGGGCTTGGAAAAGTTCAGCAATGCCTTTGATGTCCCGGAGTGTAAACACTACCTAAGGCTACCTCGCAAGGAGGGGCTCTGGTTTTGTTATTCAGAACTGTGGCCCTTAATTGTGGTGGTCAGGACAATAGGAAAAAAGGTAACATTTTTCTAAAAAAGTGACATGGGAGGGGCTCAGTGAATGGTCAAGAAAGGCATTCACTGGATAATGGTGTAAACAAGAGACAGAGATTCCACTCTGATGTTAATTAAGCACATCACATGATAGTCTTGAGTTAAACATTTCTGTATTTTACATAAATCTATAAGTTTGTAAAGGAATCAAAAACCCCTTTCAAGAGAAGAATTACAGAAAAGGACAACTCATGAGGACAGTTAGTGGAGTGTTTTAAATTATCTAAAACAAGCTATCATGGGGAGTCATTACTTGTTCTGTAAAAGGCTTAGGCAGTGTTCAATGCTCTGTCTTGCTACAATATTTAACACTACACCTCCACTGAGCCGAAGTGCAGAGATGGGGTTTTCTGTTGGCATTATGGACATGCAAATAGACCTTAATGTGTCCACAAGGCCCTCTAACAGCAAATACCTCCACTCTCGCTCGCTGAAGAGCTTTCTTCTTGTGCAGGCTTCACTGAATTCGGCTGTGCTACAACACTGTTGTGTAGTAGAATTACACTTAATGACTGTTAACTTAGTGTTGGGTAACATTAAATGGGTAAAGAGTAAATGTTATTGATTATTTATATCCAACAATGCATTAAGATGTTAGCTAGGCACTACTGTTTATTTTACAAGAGGTATAAAAAGTCATTGGCCCGCTTCTCTCCCTAAAAACCACATGACACAGGATATTGCTGATATCCACTCTCTTTCTCCTGACAAAAATAAATGTGCTATTGAAAATATATCACACCACCGAACGGAAGAAATAGCAGATACCTAGAAACGGAAAACAGAGAGACAAGAAAAACAGCATGTTGTGACAGTTATAGTCGCCATTACCTCTGATTCTGAGTTGCTATCATGCCTTGTCAGAAAAGAAAAGGCAAATCAATATTGTCATTCACAACTTCAGATTAAACTATCCTTGCTTTTACTGCCTCCATGTTCTTTTTTGGGCCATTCAATCTGCTGTAACAGTGACAAACGCATCTCAATCGATTGTTGGTGAGATCAGCGAATTAACAAGTGGAATGGTTTTTTTCACCCTCCCTTTGTTTTATCCTCCAAAATGGGCAGGGAGTGAAGCAATGGAGCAAAACACATAAAAAGACAGCAGTCATCAACAAACACAATAAAACCCTGATCTAGAAGCTACTTTCCAAGCCGAGGGAGTATTGCCGTGCAAATGTTTTTGCAATTTAGAGTCAGTTGCCACAAACCACTAAATGCCCTTAAATAGTACTGTGCAGTTAAGGTTTTCAACAGAGAAGTAGTTCCAGTGCTTTATGTGGGGGCAGATATGGGAATCATTTTTTTTAAAAGTAAGGCAAAAAGCAAACATACAGTAAGTATTGCAAACATCCTTCTTGAATCTCAGACATTTGCATGTATCAACAATGTGGTTTTAATAGATTTCCATTGTTCCCCACAGCATCTGCACAGATGTAAACAAAATCCAGTGCTGTCTCTTTGCCACATGGGCTTTACACATGTGTTTCCATAACAGATCAAGTGCACTGGCATCCCCAAGTTCTTTCCTAAATCCTTAGTAATGCTGATACAAAGAAACAGCTTGCGACAGCATGGAGCTGCATGCAAATGATTCAGCCCAAAAAGAGTTGAGGTGGGGGCAGCTAGGCGATTAGGTTTTAAAGTTGTCAACAGCAAAAATGACGAAGTTGATGGTGGCTTGCGGAGGAGGGCAGCTCGGTACAAAACACTTTTCATCCCTGTTTTCTAAGAGTTCTCCAAGGGGGATTATAGCATGGCATTGGTGTGTGAATGTGTCATGGGATAGGCTCAAAAGGGAGGATGCTCCTTTGGGTGTGAGAGGTGTGGGTTGGGGTCACGGGTTCACATTCTGAGTGGCTCAGCATCATTGCACGCTCAAGTGCTGCAGTAATTCTCTGGTCCCATCTGCTTTAGTCAGGTAGTAAAGAAACAAAAACTGAAGGGAAGAAAGAGGCAAATCCTCCTCAGAAAAAACTCAGTGTCTCCCAACCCAGTCTGCGTCTACATGTCTTAGAGAAGACTAGAAGTATTTAGTCATTGGATAGAAACTGATGACTGCAGCTTTGAAAGAGTCTTGTGTGGGGTTTAGAGGATCATTCCTGTTTTTTTCATGCAGCACTTATCTGACATTTTCTTTTGAGAGGGTTCAGAGAACCAGGTAAAACTGGATCGCAGAGTGCAAAGTGCAGTCAGAGTTGATACTAAATGAAAGAGTCAAAGGTGTAACTGCAGCACATTTCAAATTAAGTTGCCCTTTTTTAAACACAAATTATGGTAATGTTTGTAAGTGTGAATGAAAGAAATAACACATAATATAAAAACAAGAATTAACTTTAAAATTGATGTTAGGTGTCAGGTAGACGTATGTGCGTGTTTGTGTGTAACTTATACATATGTGTCCATAGAACAGTATATGCATGTGTCTGTATGTAAATATACATGGGTGAATGACTTTACCTTAACATATAATAAAATTTTCAGAGGTCATGTAGATGTTAATTTCACCTTTTCCAACTTGAGGAGCAGAGGTCACTATTCAAAGTGGCCAATGATGATTGAGGTAGAAAGGTCCTGTCATGAGAGCCTGCCCAAGCCTGCTCTTCTGGATTTAGACACTTAGCAGGGGATAAACAAAAGACACTGGATTTTACTTATGAGACACACAGTCAGACACAAATGCAAAGTGTCATACGCACACATGAATGAACATTCAGATCTTCTTGTGTCCAGGTGTTACAGAAAGTGCACACCCACAAAGGAAACAAACTAATCTATAAAAGAGAATGAAATACCAATCAACCTTATCTGTATATATAAGCTTAAAATATGACTAAGATTGTTGTTATTCTTTACATTATCATTGTTATTATTAGCCTGTGGAAAGATTGGCTCTCTAACCCTTACCGGGGAGCTGCCTGGTATTACAAGTCATGCCCTCTGCACAACTGAAGAGAGCAGCAGGAACACTTTGTTCAAAAAGTGTTAACAGAAGAGAGTTGAAGAAGAATGATGAGGACTGATCACTCACTGCCACCTATATTCAACAAACTGATATGGTGTGGTTTCCTTCAAGCTCCCCTCTGCCATGTTTTTAAAATCCTTCTGAATCTCCTGCACTTCATGGTAAAGCACAATGAGGCTCATCAGGCATCATAGTACTTTAATTTGGACTATGCTGTTGATGTTTGCTTTTGTTCTTCAACAGAAATATGCAGTAACATAAACACAACAGAAAACAGTATTTATGATAGTGGGAATCTTCAGCTAGTAACCCACAATCTATCATGCACTGTGTTATACTTTCACTCACTATCAGTGATCAAAGACAAAAATGCCATAAAAATAACATTCATTCATTCATTCATCTGCTATACCGCTTAGTCCCCGCAGGGGTCACGGGAGTGCTGGAGCCTATCCCAGCCAGCTTACGGGTGAGAGGCGGGGTACACCCTGGACAGGTCGCCAGTCTATCGCAGGGCCACATACAGACAAACAACCATCCACACTCTCATAAAAATAACATATAAATTATTTTTTAAAATTTGGGGTCAGTTAAAGTATAGCAGTACTTTATTGTTTATTTTACTTGATAGGTTGATTAGAAGAGTTTAGAAGAGAGAATCATTATTAGAATAAGGAATATTGATTCAGATTAGGATTTCAGCAAGAACAGCCTTCAGTTACAGTGTACAGACACTAGCAGGCATGCTGCTGGGAAGCTGCTGATGATGAATGTCACTCAGTGGACAATTTAGTTAAGTCTATCACATGCTTTATCAAATACACAGCAGATACATACACAAAACATGCATTCACCGAATTTGGTGCAATGTGCTACTGAAGCAGGAAATTACAGGGATTAACACCCATGCACACAGACACACACACAACAAGGTGTGTCCTCTTTGCAGTGATGTTAAAGTGGCCAGGTATTTACGCTGCTGCTTGGCTTATCAGATTTCAGTAGCTCCCTAAGGCGCTGTAACACAAAAAGATACATAGCCATCCAGGCATGACCTCACACATAAACAACAATTCAGGCATGATGTCAAGCATCATCAGCGATTATCAAAAATTGTGACTGAACAAACTAATTAACAACTGTTGAGGTATTTTGAAGTATAGCTCTCCTTTTATGCAGGTATTTGAAACCACTCTGGAAGGTTCAGCATATATCCTAATGCACACAGATGTATAAAAGGCTCTGTAGCCTGTCAGGCTGCATGACTTTTGTCACCCCATTATCAGCAATCTTAAAATATGTCTACAGCAAACAGAGCTTGAAAGAAATAGTGATTTGTAGCAGATTGATTGTTTTCAATAATGCCTGCAATACCTGCATGCCATTCACACTGACAAGTTTAAAGGCCAAAAGCTTGATCAGTGTGTGTATTTTCTTTACACATCAGAGAGAAAGCGAGAGAGAGAGAGAGAGAGAGAGAGAGAGAGAGAGAGTGTGTGTGTGTGTGTGTGTGTGTGTGTGTGTGTGTGTGTGTGTTAGGAAGGTTAGAATTTAAGTGAAGACACAAGACAGGCTCTGTGGGAGGAGCTGCCTTCTTGCATTTTTCTCAGATTTTCTGGGTTGCTGAGTCTCTGTCCCAGTTTTAAGAAGAAAAGTATGTAAATCCTGTTAATTTAGCAGCATGCATTGCAGTTATTCATGTCGTTGTAGCTGTGGAGCCAGGTGAGTCTTGCTTCACCTGGCCTCCCCTGACTGATAGCATCTTATTCCACATCAGCTCTGCCTCCAGGCCCTGAGGCCCCACTGCCGTTTATTTAACTCTAATCATTTTAAGGCATCTTCTCTTTACCACCATCACTAGAAGGGAGTTAAAAGCACAGTGTGAGAGAGAAAACAGAGCAAAAGAGACAACGAGAGCGAGATAGAGGTGAAGAAATGTAAATCTGCACAAGGATGACGTGCGTCTTCACATTCCAAATTCTTTCCGCAGTGAAGTAAAGTTTTCTTTTTATTTAATTTTCCTCCGAAATTTGTGCGGACATACAACACACTGGGACAATAATATGATGATGGGGTTTGTGGGGCGGTGAAAGGTCAAATAATGTAGGTGACAGCTTGTACTTTGAAGTTTCGCAGCAGGTAGTTTTCCTCCTCCCCCTCCTTCCTCATCCTCCCTCAGGCTCTGTACCTCGCCTCCTTTCTCTGTCAGTCTGTCTTTTTCTTTCTCTCTCTCTTCACACACATTTCTCCTCTTTTCTATCTGTCTCTCCGAATGTCTGCTCATCCTTCATGAGTAGCTAGTATGCGTTGTGCTGCTTTATGCTGACAGGGAAAAACAGGGCTCAAATTTGTCTCATCTGAAAACATTATTCAAATGTCATTGTTCTTGTACTTCTAGCAACATGGAACCTGTAGCAAAATGGTGCATTTTTTTCCATTCATCCAGTTATTGTTAAGAATGTGCCATACAGCTTGACATTCATACTCTTTTACTCATCCGCAACCCCTGTCTTGTCAAGGTGTGCTATGACTCAAGCATGCACTAGACCCTGTCAAATTTTAGCAGCAGAAAACAACATTTTTTTGGGAAAGTTACAACCTAAGCGCAAAGTAGCTTGTTTAGTGAAAACACTCTAGAAGAACTTCTTTGCCTAAGGGATGGGACTGAAATGTGTATGCACACCCCACAGTTTGTCCAAGGCACACTACAGCACATATTCACAAATACACACTGTATACATAGCTGTCCGTGTATATAGACACACGTATGCATAAATGTACTTGTACATTCACTCTCAAATCTACACACTTGTATTCAAACTCTCACACATAACAGTTTTCAGATCAGTTCCTTTTGCAGCACTTCTACAGTGTCCCTAGAGTGCCAGGACTGCACTGCACCATGTCATCTAAAGAACCTGTTACTTCCATCTGTGAAGCTTTGATGCTGCTACTTCTAGTACTGGGTGTGTGTATCAGAAGTAAGAGACGGGTTGATGTAGAAAAGAGGAGCATATTAGATGTTGGGTGCAGGCAGAGGTAGACAGAGAAAGGATAAACCAGTGAGAGGGGTCTAAACATGATTTCCTTGTGATAGGAAAAAGGAAACAGATAAAAGTTTATACATTTTTAAAATCATCTACTGAAACAAAAGAATGCGCTGCAACAGAACAATACACATTTACCTGTATACTGTACATATATATGTGTCACGTTGCATCTCAGACTATAAGGATTTAATCTGAACATCTGATTAAGTGTATAAAAGTATCCTTTATCTTTAAGCCTGTTTTGCATTTTTGTTTGTGTGTTTTTTGTTTTTGTTTTGTTTTATTTTACAGTTACCACTTGCTGAGTATACATTATGCATCTCCACACGGCAATCCCTTTGATTCTAGTCCCATATAACCGGCATCTCCATCACAAAAGGCAAAGAATCATGTGACTGATGGTAATTTCTCTAATTAGACTACTGTGAGACTTATTTTGATGTATGATGTATTACTGTGATTGAAGATGTTTGACTTAAATTTTCCATTTAGTTACATTTATAATTTACCCTCTGGGGCTATTTTGGAGCAACCTTTTTTTTGGGTTGTTGCTGGAGGCTGACATGCATTGCCTCCAGGCATCTTTGTGTTCATGTCTTTAGCTGACAGGCACATAGAGTTGTGATACTATGAATTCATGTTTATTAATAGGTTTTTTCACAATTTTTGCAAAAGTAAAAATCCCAAAGTTCTTTATTTTTCATCACCCATCACATAAATGGTACACCAACTTACTTGACCCCTCGCTGAAAAGAGTGCATCTCTCTTTCCCTTCATGTGTTTCAAGTTGCCCTCACATTGGACCCACTAATGGGTTCTCTCTCTCCCTCTCTCCTCATGCTGTGCTCTCACTAATGGACAGATGGCATCCCATTGTTTACTGAGCCAAGGTCCAATGCCTTATCGGCCATAGCAGTGGAAACTGGGCTAGCTTTTCTGCTTGACCCAGCTTAAATCTGCCACCAAAAACATGAGGATGGAAATGAGGAAAGAGGAGGAAGAAACGAGAGGGAGGCGGGGAGGGTAGAAGACTGGCTGACCACTTGTGGCCAGTAAATCTCCTTCTTGTTGTACGATTTTTGGCTGACTGTCTTCACCTCTTTGACTCTGAAAAGTGTGTTCATTTCTGTGTGTGAGTTGTAAACCCTCCCCCTCCCATCCTCAAATGTAATCGAGTGAGCTGTGACAGCCCCCATCATATATACTCGTACAAATACACATACAACAAACACACACACACACACATGCCTCAGGGATAGAGGTGGTTTTGTGGCCATGGGATTCAGTCACCTCAGAGCCAATCAGCAATGAGGGTTAATCAGCTGATCGATCAGAGAAGAGGGGATCTGTGGCCACAGTCCTTATTACTTCACTGTGCTGTGTGTGAGTAGAAGTTATGTTTTGAGGATTTTGTTCAGAAATAATTATGTGAATATGAAGAAAGTGATACTTATGTGTATGAATTAGGAAAAATTGGTATAAAATACAAACTATGTGGTACATATCCAGCATCTCCTACAGTACAATTTATTGTGGGTGTGGTGGAGAAATACTTCAGATATCTATATTTCTATCTAATATTTTCACCAGACTTCATGAAATTTGGTTGATCTAATCTATTGTGCTCATGCAGTCCCCTCAAAAAAAGAGTGACTTGTACATCACTACCACTAAGGCCCTCTGTTTTAGTCCCTTAAACCCCATCACCCCCTCTCCTTTTAACCCCTGAGGGCCAGAGACCTGGGGAATTTCTAATTATCCACAGTCCCAGCTCGCTTCTCCACCGGCCACTGAATGGTCAAGAGGCTTTTTTACTACTTACCGAGGCATTGGTGCCTGAATAATAACAGAAAACAATATCAGCATGCAGGGAGATGTGTCTAGAGAGAGATAGACAGAAAGAGAGAGATAGGGGTATCATTAGATAATCCTGTCGGTTAATTAGCCCTGCTTCAGGAGGAGGGGACCCCCTCCTGATGCCAAGAATGGCCATCAGGCATTATCTGTGGTCGCCTATTTTTTATGGTCTTTTGCAGACTCCGCTGACGAGGTTGTTAAGCAGCATGGGGGGCATATGGTGCCAGAATGGAAACACACTGTTGTCAGTCAGTTGCTCATAGACCGAGAGAAAAATAAAAGTTTTTATGTTGTTGCAAAGGCGGGACTGAAGATGTTCCACTCCAGCTGCTTGTTAGACATGTATTATAAAACAAGATCCCCTTCAGTGATAGAGGTGTTTGGACCATTTATCACATTGGTAATGTTCAGTGTCCTGAAAGCTGACAACACAGCATATTCTTACCAAAGTCAAGATTTACAAAAGAAATTTTCCCAACCAAGACAATGGAAAGAAAACTTTGCTGTAGGAGATGCTAAACGTGGTGCAAAGTTCAAATGTCAAAAACATGCTGTACAGTACCAATTCAGGCTTTAGTTTTTTGTTTTAATTGGCAGTGTTATCAGATACAGGAATTGGCCGAAACTACAGTTCTCAAAGACAGTATTTGACAGTGAGGTCTTATCCTCTGCAAAGACAACATTGTTTCTGGAAAGAGATGTTTCAGATGTCATCTTTGGCTGTTATAACTCTCAAAAACCAAATACCATGCATGTCCATTGTGTTAAGTGCCAGATTACATCTTGGAGAGATTTCATAAACGTCCCAAATCACAAATCAACCTAGAATCATCTGCATGGCTAGTTGCATGTAGATTCTATTCAATGATCTGACCCCTTCGTTTGCAAATGTTTATGCTTGCATGTTTAGGCTATATTAAGTGTAAGAGCCTATAAACGTATTGGTTTGGGTTTGTGCATACTGGCCCCAATTGTTTTCAAAAACCAGAAGTTGACCCACAGACTTCAGTGTCGAAGAAAAACCTCAACACTCCCTCCAAACTTGGAGAGCATCAGTGTCAAACATGTCTGTCAATCATTTGCCAGCTATTTACCTCATTCATAAGGCTGCTCATTTCTGTATTTATATTACTGTACACTTTATTCCTTCATGTCAGTTTGTCCTTTTCTATTCTATAAGTCAGTAACACAGCTTCCTCTCCTATTCTCAGTCCTCACCCACTCTTTCCCTCCTTTCCTGTTACCTTTTCAACCAGCCCTGATGATTTTTCCCATTTATCTCCCTCTGTGAGTGTTGCAGGTTTTGCCCCTCACAGCCACCTTCCCTGTCCAGTCCATTGTCCACCCCCCCTTTCTCATTTTTTGCCATCACCTCTTCCTCCCTCCTCTCTTCCACCCTCTCCTCACTCTCAGTAGTGGCTGGACAAGCGGAACCCTGGGGCAAGAGAAGCAGTGCCCAGATCTGTTCTGTGTCGTGTGTTAGCTAGTTATTTTTATCTCAAGTCACTTTCTAGGCCCAAACAGCGCCCTCTTTATCCCCTCTTGCTCTCACTCTCTCTCAATTTTCTCTCCTGCTCTTCATTTAGATTTTTCCTCTACTCGTTTTTGGCAGGGGTACTGATTTACTCACTGTACTGTATTTACTTATAACAACCAGTAAGACGATAAGATGAGTGGGCAGAGTTTGTGTGCTGTGTGAGTGTGTGCAGCAGTGTGTGTATGATTGTGTGTCTGTGTGGTAAGATGATTCAGTTTGGCTTTTTCTTCATTGATGTTGACAAGCATAAACACAAACCTGCTCTCTATGCTGGCAAATGGGCAAATGTTCCTGAAAATTACCACAAACACATCAGGTAATGACTGATTACTGGAAATGAGAAATTCAAGTGTCATTCATTGCTATATTTAAAATAAGGAAATGTCCTGTTAGACTCAACTATTTTGCAGATAGAGTTTCCATGATGTGTAAAAAGTGCGTATATGAGCATGTTAGTACATCCTCCGTGTACTCCGTGTAATAACATTTTATGAACACCAGAATCAGCTTTTCTGGAAAACACCTTGGAGACATGTCCTGGATAGTTCTAGGCATGTTAGTTAGAGCGAAATATGCTGTCAGGAAAGTGGACACAAGCACACATGGTCTACTCTCCAGAAGGAAGCCCATTGTGCAGGGAAGAGATCAATGGATGGGTCAGGCTATGTCAGAGGAGGTAAAGACGAAACAAGCACAAGATTGTTTTCTGTGTCTCTCTATCCTCCACCGTCTAGAGACCCTGCTGGTCAGTGCTTTGCATCAGGGTCCAACCTTTCAGCTTAGGGAGAAGACATTGTTCACTTGCAACAAGAAGTTCTTGCTGTGTAAATGAAAACAGGCTGCATTAAAATAATGCAGCTGAAGAATGTAGGTATTCTGCCTATTGTACATTATTATCACGTGTATGTCTCTGCTACTTTTACTTTTACTTCCATTCCCATATATATGTAGTTTTTTAAGGTTCCAGTTCTCTATGCTATACATCGTGCATCTTTTCTTTGTTATTCATCGGAAAGATTTTTCCTCTTGAAAATAACATAAGTGACTGAAACGATAAGATTGTAACATGTTGAAAATACACTGTTGAATGTTTGCAGCAGACAAGATGTTTACTGCTTTGCAATAAATGTGCAAATTTGTTCCATGTTATCAGTTTTGTTTTGTTTTTTTGTTTGTTTGTTTTTTATGGTTTAGATGAATGAAAAAAAAAGTGTATCTCAAACAATAAAAAAGTGAATCTTTTGATCTTCTCCAAAAATAAAATAAATAAATGTGGTAAGCAAAAGTACTTGGGCCAGTATTTGCAAAAACATGATGTCACTTCAGAAGAATGTAAATACAAAACATTACTGTGCAATTGTAAGATTTAAACACAGAGAGAAATGGCAGGCTCTCTATCAAAACTGTTAATTCCTGCTGTTAACAGCAATCAGCTGTTGGGTTTTTTGTTTCTTGTTTCCTTGCCCTAATGCTAAACTGCTCCAAACTGCTTTTTTTTGCTTATTGCTCTTAATGCCCTTGTGGTCCATACTCACTGATCATGACTGGAAAAACATATCCACATGTTTTACCAAAAGACATAGTTTGTTTGCTACCCATACTACTACTCTGCTCGTCACAGCCAGCACATGACCAGCTCTTGACTGATGGCATGCTCTCTTCCCCCAGAGCTGCTGGGTTTCCTGGTAGTCCCCCCCACCCCCCGACACAAAACTCCCTCGGGGTGTCACCACCAGTGTGTGTGTGTGTGTGTGCGTTTATAAGTGTGTGAATGTGTGTGCATCTCCCCTGTGCAGGTAGCTAACTGTGACAGCTTGGTCCACAGGTAATAGTCAGATGGCTGAAAGAAGGGACCCCCTTGGGAAGATCCAAGTCTGCCACAACCCCTAGGGACAGATAGAGAGAGAGAAAGATAGAGAGACAGGGAGAGAGGCTTAAACATACACTGGAGGAGTGAGGTAGTGAGGAAGGTCAACCAGCAAGGGGTTTCAGAGCTGAGGTGTTCCCCAGTGACTTGCCCACAACTACTATTCACTCTACCTTTTCCACAACATAAAAATACGTATGTCTGTGTGAGCGTTTATCAATACACAAACACATAGTGCATTTGAATGCTGCATGGGTAACATCTGCCTGCTAATCCTGAGGAGGTCAAGATGTGACAAAGCATGATAAATGGCTCCTTGATTCTCTATTTCCCGCTTCTACTTGGACTGAATGAAGCTCTTTAGTGGGGTGACTGCTACTTACTTATTAGCAGAAACATACATGGACCACTAAACCTGTTCATGATATATTTTATAAAAATATAATAGTATTAAAATTGTATTAAAAGTAGTGTAGAGACAATAACCACTGTGCAACTTTGATGTCATTCTATTTTGCAACTAAGGAGATGGGATCATAGAAAATTGCAATTACATGTATGGATATATGTGCATATGCATATCTTTTTATTATTTATTATGACAAACTGTAATGTCGACAATAGGATATAAGTGTTTGTTTTACTGAAATCCTTAACAGTGGCATATACAGTAACTGGGAGAAAGACTGTGATTATACCAAACATGACAGGCTGTACTGACACTGAGACTTAATACTGCATGTAAAACTTTGGTGGCACTTTTGTGCGAAATTCCAATGATACTGGTTTTCCCCAAATTATTGTTTCAGAGGTGCAAGGTTACTAACACTAAACACTAAACATAATAGACACAAAGAAGAAGGTACCATTAGCAGTACCAGACATACTGTATCATTAAATTATAATTAGTTCCAGTAGGGCTTAAATTCCTTATGTTTTAGGGGCTTGAACCTAATGAGTAATATTTCCATGGACATACCATTGGATCAGAAGTATATACATTCTTAAAACATTCGAAGACAAATTAGGACCTAGCCTTCCTGATACCTGTGCTTAGACAGGTGTTGAAAGGCACACTAGAACTGTAGAGAATTATAGCAGGTGTTTGTAGGATTTGTAATAGCTCCCATGTGTCTGAACATGCCTTTGGCCAACACTGACAGTAAGTGTGCATTCAGAGGATAGATCAGGGTGGATTTGCATGCATCAAAACTTTTTTATCTTTCCGAAGAGACATGCTTGGTGTGGATGTAGAAGAGAACGGGAGGGGAAGAAACTTTAGTGTTGTCTGTTCCTCAAGCCAACCACACAATTTCAGTCAGACAGTTTACTTAGTCATGGAAACATTCCTACTCATGTGTCACAAGACGGAAAGACCTCCCCACACTCTTGGGCTGCATTACCAACAATCCCCATTACAAAAACTCTGACAAGGCAAGACAAACAAGATTCTCTTCCTCTTGACTCTTCTTTTCAGAGCTGCCCTTTATTCCCTTCTCCAGTTTTTATGATGGGAGGCCTATCTTTGGACCATCATTTGACATCAAGTACACATTCCTCCTACCAGATGCTCCCTTGTGATATGCTGTGTGTGTTCCCCCCTTTGCTGTGTGACTCAATGGGCTGCTTTCTTCTTCTGTAGCTCCCTCCTCCATCCCCACATCCACAAACATACATGTATACATCATGTCAGCCACAAAGTCCATTCAGCTGATGGAGACTGCAAGCACCACATGATAGTTGGTCCAGGCGCCTTGCAGGAAACCACCTATTCTGTCTAGGGGGGGACATAGACAATGCTTTGTGAAGCATACAGAGGGAGTCTACCCCTTCTATTAAAGGCACTGACGCCCAGCTGCTTAAGCACGTTGGCCAAACTATGGACCATTGTTCCACGCATGCCTGCTTTAGTCCCATCCTTCCCTCGATAGGCCCCCAATGATGAACAATGGCTAGGCCCTGCTGGAGTGGCCGAGGGTCTGTGGCACCCCACAGGTCTCAATACTGGGCCCACTCATCTTGTGACTGATCGCCTGTCATTCTCCACCCTCTCCACACCCCTGGCCTGGAAGAGGCACTCGTCTTGTCCCCTCAATTACACCCACACAGCAGGTCATAGACTCCTTATTACTGGTTGCTGGCTTTGTCAGACCACATAGAGACACTAAACTTCATTTTTTTCCACAGTGATGTACAGTTTTCATTGGCTGAGTTTGTAGGAGATAGGCATACCAGTTGTTATGTTTTTTCATCATCCTTTAGTTTTATGACAGCTTTTAAAAAGGTAATGTCTGTCATCTCATCGGTTTGGTGCAATTAAATTTTTCTTTTAGTGGTATTACGTGGAAGCCTCAGCTAACACGTCCATCAGAAGAGGAGCAGCATATAGAAAACATGCTCAGTTGGACCGCATGGTCATAAAGGTTATATTAATGGTTTATGTACCCCACTGCAGCATTGTTAATGGCAAATGGCATTTACTTGGTGCTGCAGAGGCAGGCCATTCAATCCACTGTATGGTTTATCTATCATGTCAAGCGCTCAATAAAAAGCCCTCAGTAATATCAAAGGAGACTCAACACAAAGGCTCTACCCCTGGGCTAGGTTTAAACCTTCTCTTGTGTTCTATGTAACAAAATGAATAGTTTATATTTTCCAAATCCATCTGAAATTAATCAAATTTAAATCCTCTTTGCGCTGTGTCTCCACGCGCACAAACACATCTGTGTGTGTCTGTGTGTACTGTATGTAAGCAACAGAGCTCTCTGCACACAGTGACACAAACCCTAATAAAAGAATTTCAGGGTTCGTTTAAAATCTGGCTCTATGAAATAGTTCACATGTGAACCAGTGGCTGATTTCATGTGTCTATTTGATTGTTTAGTGTCCCTTTATCTGTGATGATGTCATCAAAACGAGTCCCCATGCTAGAGCAGCACCTCACTGGCTTCCGAATGCTGGGGAGGATAACGATAAATGATGATGGAGATTTTCGTGAAGTAATTACTGTGCATGGAGGATTCCACACAGTGTGACTGAGTAAGACACCCAGGCGAGAGAGATTGAAAGAGGGAATGAGGAAGAAACATTGAAGGGGAGGGGGTGTGGGGAGTTGTATCTCTAAATGTGTCGCTTGATTGAAGTGCGTAAGGTTCTGAGCTAATTACATCCAGAACCGCAGCCTAGGAACAGATGCCACACTTGTGCATCAATAAATGCTTGTAAGTAACTTATTTAGGGCTGCCTGCCATGCAAGGAAATGGCATGACTTAAAGCACAAGCGCCCAGGGGCAATTCCCGAGCTCTTTGTCTTGTCATCCTGCATCTTTTAAATCTATTCACCGCATCAAAACAGCACAGGGAAAAAAAGCAGGGCAGGCAGAAAAAAAGAAAAGAGGAAGAAAAAAAGATACAAATATTCACACTTTGCAGACAGTATTATGTTTGCCGTTTAGGTTGTCTGGCATCAAAGAAATGCTGTCTTCTCTTAGATTTGTCAGTAGCAAAGGAGTGGTGAGAGCACTGTTTTTAAGGCCGAGCTCCTGTTTGATGAAATGCAGCTGTTCTTTAAATTTTTAAGATAAATATGTTTTGACTTGAGTGCAGAGAGATACATTATCTTGACAAGTCGACGCTAGGTTTTATATAGCTGTTGATGTAATAAACATTATTAGGTAGCTCTCTGCATCATGATTTGTTGATGTGAACTTAAGAGAAGTATTAGGTTGTTTTTCTTGTGGAGTATATGTCAGCATGCCTGTCTATTTACTGGCCACTTTGAGTGACAGATTCAAACTGACAGACTGACTTGACTGCCTTGACAGTTCCACATTACGGCACACATAGAGCAAAATGTAATCAAAACCAGACTTTAGCTTTCTGCAAAGACAACAGCCAATTAGTGTTGCCAGAGCAATAGAGTATTACGATTGAGATCATGCATTAACTAGTCAGAATTCAATTTGATGCCTGTTCTGAATTCATAGAATCCACATTCCACAGTGATGAATGTTGCTTGTTGTTGTCTCGTATAACCTCATTTATGTCTGCTCTGTTTTGTCCAAACACTTTCAGTTTATATTTACCATATGCCATCGTGATCATGTTCTTAAGTACAGTATATGTGTGTGAACTCACACTCAAAACTGTGAGTATGCATGTTTCAGAAGCATGCTAGTGATCCTTGCCCAACTCACAAAACTGTTTAAAGCAGCAAAACTGGAAAATCAACTGTATGTAACATGAAGTTCCCTTGTACATTCCGAAAGATTTGCATATTGAGAGAAACAGCTTCTTCACTCAGTCCTGTCTCTGCTACATGATGAAAGAGAGCGAAAGTCCCTGGGAATTCTGACTGGTTTTGATCAGCCTGCATGGCTGACCAGAGCTGGAAACACTGCAATGTTTAACACAACAATGCTAATGCAGGTGAAAAATGAGCATTTGCCCTCAACTGTTTTAAATGCAAGAAGCTGATTGTTCCAGAGAAACAATCGTTTGGCATATTTCATGAGACTAAATGAAGACTTTATAATGTGCCTTTTGTAACCTCACACTGCACATGTTCCGTACTATATAAGCACATTTGAAATATCTATGCTGTTTAAGAAATATGCCATATGTTAGTAGCAGCCTCTGCTGCTGTTTAACCTTGTGAAAGTAGAATGCAAATGTCCCAGTTTGCTTTTGTAATATTTAGTGTAATAAGTTTACAAATTAGTTTGCAGTGGACTTTTCACTTATACTTGTTGCCTATATTCTATGTTCATCATCATATTCAGAAAAGGTCCACAGCTAACATATGCACACACATACAATGTAAAGAGTCTGATGCTGCAAACACAGTCAACTGGTTTAAACAGTGAGACTGGCTAATCTAAGTCAAGAAACACACTGTAATTTTTACACTATGTATGTATGTGTGTCGTCATTTGAGCACACATACGCCTGTTTGCATTAGTGTACGTGGCGATTTGCACGCACACACACACACATATACTGCGTGTAATTAGTTTGTGTATTTGTGAACTGTAGTCCCATGTGTGGACAAACAAGTAGGTGGAGGATGTAGGGAGGCGGTGGTAGAAGCTGCAAAACATGGCGAACTTTTCCATGACATCACTCATCTGGTATTAACAGTGTTAACATGTCGTCCTGCTTTCTTCTCCTTTCCTGTGCCACCCAGATGAGAGAAATATAGCAGAGAGTCTGTACTGTACATGTTGCTAGTTTATGAGGCTTCCAAATGGCCTGCTGCCAGGACTTCTGCTTTGCATTTCCTCGTAGGGCTAATTTATCACATCCTTTTGTCACTCATTCTTCTCCAGGGGTACAAGCTCTGCTGGGATAGGCCACAGCACTGCACTTTGCCCTGTAGCCTGATTTATTGAATAAAGACAGCAAAAACAACAATTTTTTAAGATCAGAGTAAAAACAGGACTCAATTTTGATTACTAGTTTCATTTTGTGCTTAATTAACTCCACTTATTTGTATGAGAGTTCTTCCCAGCAGTAAATAATAAATACAGGATGTACAACCTACAACAACAGCATGCGTATTTTCATTAACACTCTATTAAGCTTGTGTATGAAATGAAAAAACGGTGGATAAAAACCTTTAAACAGTCAAATAATAAGACTTGAGGAGCAGTTAGTACCAAAGCAGCTGGAACATACTTTCTCACAGTGTGGAGTGAGTCTTTAAAACCAACCACAGTGTGTGATGAATATGAAAAAGTCCTGTAATCCAAGGTGTCTTGTTTCACCTCCAGGGTGGGAGGTGGAGGTGAGCAGCTCTTTAGAGAGGTACCGTATTTTAATTCCTTACCACTTAATATTTGTCGACTTGTTTGGGCAATGAACAAACATTAGTGGCATATATACAGTACTTCCAAGCCCCACCTCCCTCCTGCACCCACAGCTGCAACCACCACCCCCGATTGTTTTGATCTAATTTCCTCTTTTTTCTTCTTCCTTTACCTTTCCTGCTGAAATTGATTTCTGCTTGTTTGGTTTGGCAGTAATAAGATCAACAGTAGGATCATGTTTCAATGGCATACTACCTTGAACCCCAGGCAAATGATTTGTCCAAACTTAATAATGGAAATGCTTAGGATGTATTGGGAGATGTAAACAGTAGTTGTAATAAAACAGTGCCGGAAGGTAAGGCCTCCTTTAAGTTGCAGAGCCGTTCCACTTATGTTGACCGTACACACCTCAGGCTCCCCCCAAACACTACAAGTAAAATGTATCCCCATTTAGCCAGGCGAAAAGTCACCCAATAAAAGCTATTTAACTGGAGTGCGGTCTGGAGTGTGGCATGTTTAGCCTACTGCAAAGTTTGACCGCCAATGACAAAGCTGTCAGCAGAACAGGAAACAGCTAATGTTTTACTACACAGACAATTAGCATAAGCCTGTCACATACACATATAGACATTGTCCCACTTTGTGCTTGCTGTAATGCCACAGTGCCGTTCTTCCTCCTTCATAAGAAAATTTTCACATTTGCCTCCTCTGCTTATACAGCTTCAACATATATTCTTCTCTGACAGGAGTCACAAAGAAATAAATCCATCATTATTAATGCGATTGTGTTGCTACCATAGGTGGTGCCAGGATATAAGGCCTGAGGAGGATAATTGTGACTAGTGGTTTAACACAATGCATATGAGACTGGGGACTGCAAGAGTTGGAGTATATTCAAGATCACTTATGTGATCATATCAATACAAGGCTTTCTCAGTCTCAATTCTTCTTTTTAATTCTACCTAATTCTATGTCATGTTGAAACATCATATTGCATGTTATACAGTAGAGTTTGCACTGTAAAGCATTATGAGAATAAAACATGACCTGCTGAAAAACTGCAATTAAAGTTGATCCACCGTGCATAGAATTAGTGAGCTCCTGTAAACCTCCGTACAACAGGAAGAATGCAGAGTTGTCAAGAGTTATGTGTAATTTGTTCATGGTTTAATAAAAATAAACATGGAATTTGTGCGTAATGGCACTACACTCTGGCGCAGCACATCTCAAATGAGAGGCTGCAGATTTATCAACACATATGTCCTGCTGCCTTCAGATAGCTGCAGGGATTTAATGAACTGTAGGAGTATAAATACAGTATAACGCAGATGTCAGACTGTCTGAATCAATCATGCATTCCTAAATCCATAAAGACAATTTGAACTTTGCAGCTTTATCCACATTAATCATTAAATTTTTAAATGCATCAGTTTGTTTGGGGGTGACCAAATTAGACTATATTTTAAGAATTCGATAATTTAGTCTGCCGTCAGAAATAGATGTATTTGTGAGATGCCTGCTCTCAGCTAACAACTTGCTTTGCAACACCTTATCTGAATAAATCTTCCACCTGTTTGTTCACCCCCCCACCACACTGTGTGCACTGTTGTCACAGCTGCCTCTCTTGCGTAAAATAAACCATAATAATTATTGCAAGCAATCACAAAGCCTAGTAAATCATAAAAATCTTAGACATTATATATTAGATATTGAAATCTACTAGGAAATTTGCTAAGATGGCAATGTCACGTTATATTTAGTTTTTCAAAATATATATGGTATGTGTTCCAGTTTTTTATTAAAACGTATAATTGTTTACAGGCTGTCTCCTCACACCTTGTATGCATTGGCCCACTTACATTCCTCAAAGTGAATTAAATTAGTTTCGCTCCATGCAGGATGGCAAAGTTACTCCCTGTCTTCTGCCCTAACCTGAAAATGTATCCATTCAGGAAACATTTCACTTTCCCGTCAGATTTTTTCTCCACCTGCAAAGAGAATGCCTTGAAAACCCTCAGTCCTTAAAACTACACGGACAGGTTGAGGACACTGAGGTTTTCTTTCGCATGTTGTCAGTAATCCAAGCTTTTTACACTAACTCTCCTCATCATATGCTGTCTGAAATCAACTGTAAGCGTTACACCATTCAGTCACTGAAGAAACGTAAGCATAGCTCTGTGCCTAAAAAATTAAATTGCCCTGAATTTTGAAGTCAGTCCTCAAATTAATGACTTTAGATGTGCAGGGAGCTCAGATGTGATTAAGGAGTGTTCAGGGTGCGAAACGCTTCTGCAGCTGCACTCTGTGGTAGTGTTGACCCAAAACTGACAGAATCATGATGTATTTACTTCTATATCCACTGTTTTCACTCAATCAAAAGAAATACATTTGCTAAAATCCATGCTGAAACATACAAGAGCAGATATTAACATTGTTCAGGTCGCAAATCTGTTCTCTCAAAAGTTCTCTCAAAAGTGGCCCTCTACATACCAACACTTCACTGAACCAACATTTTCCCCTGAATGTGAAACTAACTGAATTGAATCTCTACTTATCCTAATCAAATTTGTTATCGTGATGATTTTATTTTTGTGTTTATTGCCAAAAGGGAATGAGTAAATATGATACAAGAGAAAAAAAAAAAAAAAAGAACAGCTGTGAACACTGAGTGGCTTTGTTGGCGGAATAACTGCTGGGATGAGGATTGTGAGCCTGACATGTTTATACTTAAATTGGTTTGTACTCATTATGAGTTTTATGACATCAACATTCTTGGAGCATTAATTCTTCTGTCTTTGTGGTAAAGAACCAATCAAAATGGACTTAGTCAGCAACAACAAGGCAAATATTGATCATTCAACAGTGAAAGGACCAGGATTTTTTCTTTTTTTTTTTCTCTCACTCAGTCAAATATGAACCCAAATAGGAAGAAAGTATAAACCATGTGATTTCAAGCTGTCATCCATTGAGCTGTTTAATTTTTTTAACCCTTGGTTGGGGAGTATAAATGTAAACTCTTTAAAGTAGATGGAAATAAACAGCAGAACTTGTGTCAGTGTGGGGGCTTACTCGTAAAACACCTGTTTGCAGTATGGGGGCCTGAAAGCAGGAGTTGTTAATAGCTAGCCATAAATCGCTCACTCCATTGTTCTGTCACCAAGTCTCAGGCCTGCATTTCTCTGTGGGATTCATGAGGTAAAACTTTGTTGAAAGTATAATGCCCCCACCCCCTTTTGCTACTTTGACATCAAACATTTTAAAGCATCAATCACCAGGCACGCACAACGTACCCTTGAAATCGGAAGAAGGTCTTCTGAGCTGTGACTCTACATGAGCATGCAAGAGGTCTGTTAATTTTTTATTTTTTGAATTTTCAACTTCTTTGTAATTAATTTCATCTCCTCATATAGTTGTCCTTGTTTTGGGTAGAGAAAGGAATCTTTCTGAGTACTTTGATGACAAAAACAAGGTGCTTGGCACAGATAAAGCAAGTGTGACTACTATATAGTGTGTGACACTATACAGTAGTCAACCTGAGTAACCTACCCAAGTCTTTTCTTTTTATTACTATTATCTTCTTGGCCATCTCACTGATTCAGAGCGCAAGTTTGACAATCAAAGAAGGAGGCAGAGAAATTGCAGGAGGGGTTAAAAAAGAGCAGTCACCACAGACAAGCCTGGACAGGAGCAAGACCTCTGGCCTTCCGCTGCTTGTCCCTCAAAGTCTCCTCAGACAAGAGGATCAGCTTACTGTAACAAGCTGCACAAAGACAGCAGGAGGGGCAGGAGTAGGACAGCTACACACCTGAGATCAGATTTGCTATCACTTGCCTGCAGTAAAGGGTTATCTCTGCATTTATTCGTCCTCCCTTTAAAGAGCTGAGCCTCTATTGTGAGGGAAAAACTTCAAGGGGTTAAAAAATGAGAGACAGAGATAAACTGCATTGTTGTTTATTTTTAAATCTTATTTTTATTCAATATATTCCAGATTTTGCAGTGCCAGATTTTGTAAAATATCTGTGTCTTGCTAAATATAGAACGCACAGTGCGGACTACTGTGCACTTCAATTTTAGATGTTATACAGAGGGTGTAAAACAGAAAAGACATGGGTGTAGTTAATGTTGGTAGGCTATAATAAAAAGCCACCATGTGCCAATTGAGCGCCTACAATTAACAGATTAGAGTGATAAAGAGGTTGTATGGCTGCAAGGCATGGGGCTGGCTCTCCTGGCCCTCAGGGCTCCAAGATGGGCAGGAGCAAGAGGAGGATAGAGGGAGGAGGGAGTCTGAACCCTTGATGAAGGGCACAGATAATCTTTTCCTCCCACCTTCTCTCTCTTTCTCTCTCTCCCTTTTTCGCTCCTCCCACCACCATCCCCTCTCACTTCTCCTCCCCTCGTCTCCCCACTGCCCCACCACACCCAATCCCTCGCACTCTGTGCCCTGGAGCACCTTTCGCAAATACCTGCTCAATATTCTAGTTGGGGGTGCAGCAGTGGTGATGGGGCATGTGGTGTGTCTGCAGAGGGGAGATACAACACACAAAAAAGCCGCTTGAAACAAAAAGCGGAACATCTGCTAAAGCGATTGCGGGGTAAATATGTTTGACAATTATTGTTTACAGTGACAGTGGTAACAGTTTCAACACCCAAATCAAAACCCCACCATTTCTCTATTTGCAGTGAAACAGATGGGCCTACAGCGATCCATTAGCAACCTGTCAAAAGCTTCATTCTCAACTTACTTTTATGTCTTTGCCTCTTTGCAGTGTGACTGAAGAGAGGCACTATTTGGGCATAATGATTATTATCTATTTGCCCAGCATAAATCAGATACCTACTGTTCACTGTGTGTATAATTTTTTTGTCTTGCTCTTTCTTTACTTTCTTCTCCTGCCAGTGTTTACTGTTCAAGGAGAGCTGCTTGAATCTACATTTGTTTCTCATTCTTCCCACATATTATTGTATTATTGATGTTGATGCACTCCATGTTGCACTTGAAAGAACCTGCAAAAGAAATAATGATTGTTGTTTTTTTTTACAGTTTCTTGTTTTTGTTTGTTTGCTTCAGCAGTGAAATCTAATAAATTGTACTTCTTATTTGTGTGAGGTTATTCAACAATACAAATTATTAACAAGTTACCTTCTTTGGCATGCTTTTTATATTCTCTCTCTACCATCAGACTTTAAATACTATGATGTGAGGATCCTAATCATATCAATTGGCAGTGCTAATGGGAAAAAAAACATGAGACCTTCTCTTTTACTATTGTATTGTTTTGCCACAGAATCAAATTAAAACTCAGTGCTGTAAAAAGAGAAAGAAAGTTCAATCAGCTGCTTAGGAACAATGTCTGTTTGTGTGTGTGTGTGTGTGTGTGCGTGTGTGTGTGTGTGTGTGTGTGTGTGTGTGTGTGTGTGTGTGTGTGTGTGTGTGTGTGTGTGTGTC